>JAPPVO010000002.1:212452943-212690082 GCA_030407325.1 Camellia japonica | reverse complement strand
TGAATGATATAATGTAGCATGCGAGGACAACTCCGAGGTTCGAAGAGGAGATAGTCCACCCTTTTCTATTTACACTCTCAGTAAATTTGCACATCATCCAATATGATTTCCCTATAACCCATGCTAATCAGATTTCAAATCCATTCCTTGGTTTGCCGCTTGAATCTAGAAAATGTGAATCATGTGATGTTGCGGAACCCGGGACATGCGAAAAGGAGTGACATGTGTCAGTGATGAAGTTGTTCATTTTATTTTTATTTTGGGTGTTGTGAGATTTTTATTTTTTTTTATTATTCTCCTCTCTCCCTCATTCGGATCTGTAATAATTCAAGTATTGTAATAATTCCCCACCCCGCTTCTTTCTATCCCATTCTTAATCGCTTTTCCTAACTGTGTGTATGTATATCCATGCTTACATCCATGTTCCATGCATCAGATTTGGCTAAATTTGCATCTTTGCCTGTGTTTGGCAAGTGGGTTTGCAGGGCTTTTTTGACTATTTTAGCCACAAAAAACAAAATAGGCTATTTTAGCCATAACAAACAAAACATCACATCCAACCCATAATCATTCATTCTTCTCTCACAAAAAACCAAAAAAAAGCCAAAAAGTCAAATGCCCTTCCCAAACCAACCTTTTAAGCCCAGGCTAAAATAGCCAAAAAAGCCAAAAAGCCAACCCACTTCCCAACCAAGCCTTTATGCTTTAATTGATTATCCCATGTTTTGTGCGCTATCGCATGTTTTGCAATGTTTCACATGCCATATTCTAGAAGCCGAATCTTTAGTGCATCTTATGAGTGAATTGCATTAGGATTCTGTATATAAGATCATGCATATTTTACTAACTTTGTTTTGTAGCTGTTCGAGGGACGTCGGTAAATCTGTGAGTTTTTACGCTTTAGCATCCCATTGGTGTGTGATTTTTTTATTATGTTTAGCATCCTACCATGAGGATAAATGATTAAATGATAAACTGTTTGAATGCCTGTGGATGAAGGCTTGTTGTTGCCTGAATTGGAATAATTCAATAAATGTACGTTTTAAGCCCACTTTGTCGAGTGGCAAATTCAAACCTTTTTCGAAAAACAAACATGAAATTGAATTGTTCCAATTTGAGCAAACTAGTCTATACTTGTATGCTTCACATAGTAAATTTTAGGATTTATTAAATAATCAGAACATGAACATATAAAGAAAATAAAAGTCATATCATGGTTTAGTAGAGGCCGATCTTTTGATCGGGTGAGCGCGGGGGGTGCTCATTATTGACCTTCCCCTCTCATACCTAAGGTTCCGAGCCAAGCATCCTTGGTTACGACGAACAGTGGCCTTTGGCACCGAGTCATGGGTTTCCTAATTTTCCAAAATATTAGGTGGCGACTCTGAGATCTGATGACGCAGTCCATTTTGACAAAATTGCAATAAAATGGATTTTCAATAAAGTTGCCAAATCTGGACTCTCATCTGTGCTTCACATTGCACTCGTGAAACTTGAGATCAAAAAGATCTCTGGAGTCCGAACTGTTTAACGCGCGCGGGTACCCCCCGGGCATGTTACAAGGCTGTTACTCCAAAAGGGTCGAATGTGCATGAGTTTATCTTGGTCGCGATAGATTATTTCACAAAGTGGATCGAGGCCCAATCTTATGCGGTGTTAAAGGCGTCGCACGTCGCAAAGTTCATCAGAAACAACATCATCTGTCGTTATGGGGTCCCGAACGAGAGATTTAATTTCAGATAACGGTTCCCACTTCAAGAAAGAAGTGATGATTGATTTGTTGGAAAAATACAACGTGGCTTTTCATAAGTCATCCACATACCGACCACAGACCAATGGAGCGGTCGAGGCTGCCAACAAGAATATCAAACACATACTGCAGAAGATGGTGGTGGAACCTACCGGGACTGGCCAGATAAGCTGTCGTTTGCTTTGCTCTGTGGGCTACCGAACTTCAATTAGAACTTCTACTGGAGCGACTTCGTATTCTTTGGTTTATGGAATGGAGGCCGTTCTACCTATTGAGATTGAGGTTCCGTCATTACGAGTGCTGGCTGAGTGTCAGATAGCCGAAGCAGATTGGCAGCAGCAGCAGATTTGAGGAACTCATGCTCTTTGATGAGAGAAGACTGAAAGCATTATACCATGTTCAAGGTTATCAACGCAGAATTGCCCGGGCTTTCAACAAGAAAGTTAAGTCCAGGAATTTGAAGGGAGGAGATTGGTGCTCAAGGACAACTGAGCTCCCATCCACGACCCCAGGGGCAAGTTCAGACCCAATTGGACCGGTCCCTACATCATCAAATCTATCTGGTCAGGTGGAGCTGTGGTTCTGATGGATCTAGATGGCCTAGAGTTCTCCCAACCGATCAATATGGACAAGTTGAAGAAATATTACCCCTGAGAGGCTCACTAGGCCGAAAACCCGAAAGGGCGACCTAGGCAAAATTTAAGCATGAAAAATTTGGAAATGTAAAAACTGAGCTCGCAAGGTTGAAAACCCGCAAATGGTGGCCTTGGCAAAAGTTAGAGCGTAAAGGAGAGTGAAAATACCCGAGTGAACCCAAGCCTGAACTACGTAAGGCTTGATTCCCATCTTTGGGATACGTAGGCAACTTCATCTTAGAGTTCAGCCATAACCTTTTCCCCGATCAACTCTGTCCATTTGATCATCTCGGTCATCTTTGTCTATCAGCATTCAAGAACTTTGATTAAGGTCTCCAGTGCAGTGCTTTGTAGACTAGGGGCAACTTTCCGTTGCTATGCAGTGCTGCGGCACTATTCAGACTAGGGGCAACTTTCCAGTTGCAGAGATCCGGGGTTGTGCATCTCAGTGACAGATCCCAGGTGTGTCCAGTTCTGATCCATATCGAAAATGATTCTGAAAAGTTTTAATAAAAGTTGACTTTGTTCAAATAATCTTTTTACAACTAAGAGCATTTTTTGACCAAAGCGGAAAATTTTCAGTACCACAACCTTCAATTTTATTGATTTCAAAACAGAGTTCTCCTGCTCTTGCATACAATCGAAGTTGCTTTTTATTGCATTCATAAAGAGAACTTGAAAGTACTAATAAAGCAATAAATCCGGGGCAAAGTCAAGTTAGGTGTTCCTGCGCCCCCTCCCAGAGCTAGTCAAAGCCTCTGACGCCAAGATGGTGTAGACGCGCCCGTGGGCCTTGCTCTACAGTTCGGACTGTCCTTTTTGTTTGTTGCGGTTCGTAATCTGAACCAAAGAGTCCAACTCTGGCAAATCGTTTTGAGAAAACAATTTTTTAGAAAAGAAGTGCCAAACATGGACTGCTTTGCCAGATACAGAGTCGCCACCTAAATATTTTAAAATGGGGGAATTTAGGAAACCCTGACTCGGTGCCGAAGGCCACGTGTCCATCATCACCAAAGTTGCCTTGGCTCGGGAGCTTGGGTACGATTGGGGAAGGTCAGCTATGAGCACCCCCTCTCGCCCGGTCGGAAGACTGGCCTCTACTAACCATGATATCCGATTTTGAAAACTTTATGCGTTCTTATTCCAATTATTAGCCTAGAATTACTATGTTATGCGCACAGCAAACAAGTATAGACTAGATCGCCAAATTGGAAACAAGCATTGCATATCCGTTTGTTTGGAAAACAGTTTGAAATTGCTACTCGCAAGTAGGCTAAAATACGGATTCCAATGAGTTATTCCAACTCAAGCAATCTAACCTCCACCCACAGGCATTCAAACAGTTTATTTCACATAAGCACTTAGCCGCATGGCAGACATACTGTCATGTTAACATTCACACGCATGCGAGATGCTAAAGCATAAATACTTACATTGTACTCCGTGCCAAAACAATAAACTAGTTAGCAAACATGCATGTCCCTAGTTCATGTTAAGTGGCTAATGCAACACAGGCAAGGATGCAATTTAGAGTAGGCTCGGCTAACCCTAAAAGTGGCATGTGAAATGCAAACATTCGATGCACGTATTCAGTTGGAATTGAAAGTACAATGCAGTTTGTATGATGTACCGAGCCCGGTGCACGTAAACAAATGCATGGATGCACGCATGCATTGCATAAGGTATGCTAAAAGAAACGTGCCCTAATCTACCAACATAAGCGGGTAAATAAAAGGGTAGAAAGAAATGGAGGTTGGAAGACATACATACCCACACACCCACACTTATTACAGATATGCCCTCGCTCGGAGGGACAAAAGAATATACAAATTAATTAACTACGCAAGCTAATTAAATATTACAAATTCACTAAATTAATTAAACAAATTAATTAATCTAATTAAAGCAATAAACCGCCTCGGGATGAGGGCCGGATACAGTGCATGTTGGGACCAGCTCGGAATCGCACTGCCATGCATGGACTGCCTCTGTTGCCTTTGCTCTCTTCCTCTGAAGACTGCCAAAGTCTCAGGGATGCCTCTCTGAACATTAAGGATCACCACCGGCTGGGGGTAGAACACCACCGGCACAAATGAGACCGCACCACCGGCCATCAATTGAATGCAGTCGGCACTAAATATGCCGGCCGGCAATGAATTCCTGCAGAACCTGCAACTCACAGCAGCAGAGGGCAAAACTATGCATGGCAAGGCAATTCAAGGTATTTATGCCCCAAACACACTCCCTATCATGTTAATGACTCAAAGGAGGATATGCCTCGATTCTCGGACCACCAATCGCGCATTTCCATGCATGATGGCCCAAGGAACCAAATTTGCAACTTTGATTTCAAATGCATGCAAACTAAACAAACACACAAGGGTGCTAAACCTCTATCATACTCATCTCAAGAGGCCAAGCATGCACAATGCAATGCAATCCTAGACATGTTGGCTAGCATGCAATATGGGCAATGCAAGGTACTTATGCAAAGCATACAAGCAAACATGCAAGGTAAGCATGCAAACCAAATAGAGGATGGACTTAAACATGAATTAGGCAGCCCTAGATAGGCCTAAAACAGTGGCCAAAATAAAGGAAATGAAGGCTAAAATGCACACACACATGCATGCAATTATGGTCCAACACTTAGGCACAAACATGGCAACTCTTAAGCACACTTAAAGAGACCAAACATAGACAATGAGCATGCATTGTAAAGCTCTGAAATCAGGTTATAAGATGATGCCAAATCATTTTAAACAAGACAAGCAATAGCATGCGAAAGGGCCTAAGTACTTGGGGCAAGCCATGGAGGCTTGAACCAAGGCCAAGTCCACCAAGCCTCACAAGGCTAAGGGGACTCAAAACAGGTCAAAGGCAGACCTGAGCAAAGCCGTACCGGTGTACCTAAATGGCATCTAAGAGGCTCAAACATGAAGGCATGCAAAATGACCAAAACATGGAGCATTCAAGACATGCTTCCAAAGCATGGAAGAGGCATGCAAGGCAATCATACAAACATGCCTAGGGGACTGAAATGGCATGCAAAATGGTTCCAAACCATTGAAAACAATACAAGTGATGCATGTTGTACACTTATGCACTAAAGGCCACCAACAAGCAAACATGCAAAGGGGCTATACTAAGCATGCCAAGATCAACCCAAAAGCTTATGGACAGACCTAGAACAAGACAAAATAAGCATAGAATCTTCATGAATCTAAGCCTAAAACATGCTAGCACAAAGGCTATCAACCTAAGGCACATTAAGGCAATCACAAGGCATTACATGGCAACTATGCTAAGCATGCATGGAGTACCAAAACCAACTTAAAATCATGTTATATCATGGCATAATAAGCATGAAAAACAGTCATGGCATGCTCAACACACACTTGAACATAGGCTTTCTCAAGAGGCCAAAACTTGTCCTTTTCAAGGACAACAAGGAGAGGGGGTGGCCCTCTCCTTCTTGGGACTTCAAGGCATCATCTTCACCACTGAAATCCCTCAAGATTTCAGTGGTGAAGAGACCCCAACACCAAAATCCCAGAGCTTTCACAAAATGGCACAAAATGAGGCCTTTTCAAGGCCTAAAGGGGGTCAAACTCCCCCAAAGTACAAAACACTCTTGATAAACAATAAAGAGGGCCTAAAAACAGAACTATTACGTGTTAAACGCCAAGCACAAAAATAGTTCTAAGGCAAGTAAAAAAGGAGTGCAAAAAAATGGGTAAAAGTGATTAGTTTCTTACCCTTGAAGACCACCTCCACAAAGGTTGATGTTGTTGCTTCCTTGGACTCAAAACAAGTCAAGAACCTCAAGAACAAGCTCTGATCTTTGAAAGCACCAAGGAAAGGTGAAAGACTAGGTGTTTAGGTGCAATAATATGAACTAAAAACACCTAGAACACATTGGGAAAAAGAGAGATAGGATATGTATCTAACCTAACCCTAAAACCGGAGCTTCTTTCTCTCCAAAAATGTCTAACTTCTAACCCTTGAGCCAAGAAGAGGAGGGCCCCTCTTATAGAGGAGCCAAGCTTATAAAGCTTACAAGCTAAGCAACCAACAAGGCCATCCCTCCATACACGTGTATGGAGGGGAAGTAAAAGCCATACAGCTTGTCCCAAAATATCTGAAAAAGCAGCTGCATAGTGTGGCGGCGGCGGCAGAGTGTCAGCAAAAAGTGGTGCGGTCGGCAACAAATAGTGCCGGTCGGCAGAATATACTGCCGATGGCAACAAAAACCAGCCGGTGGCCTCTAGCTACTGCTGGTGGTGTATGGGGATGCCTCACAAGGCATTCCCTGCCCCTTCAAGGCAAAACACAAGTGTTTGGTGCAAAACCAGACACAAAACGGTCAAGTTCGGAGGTCCTGAGGCAAGGCGCGCGAGCCGAGACCTCCGGGAACTCCAAACGAACACAAACATGGATAATCACCGAGTGTTCCGACGGTGACGTCCAAGTCTTAAGGACGGTCAAAAATGGGGTGTCTACAGTTGCCCCTCTTTGACAGAACTCGGAAGTCATAACAATGACGGGAGTGAATGTCAAAGCCCAGAGACGACCCATTTTTGACAAGGCCGAAGACTTAAACAAACATGCAGGATAAGTAAGATATGCTCCCGAAGGCAGGGGCGAAATGCAACTGAAAATGCAAGAAGCCAAGCATAACTTATGATCATGCAAAGAAAGCTGTAACGAAGCGCACATGCGACAGTTTTAAGCTAGAATACTCCAAACTACACTATAATGTAGAAAGGATGTAAGAGAATTATGCAATTCTCAATACGTCTCACTCGGAGGATACAATACCTGTCCGGTTCGTCTGGTCGCACCAGCTTCAAATGAACCATACATACAATATCGTGACTGAAAAGAAAACAAACTTAACAGGTACAATATTGTTAGCAACATGCATGACAATGCAATCGAAAGCTGCGTGACAACGCAGTGCACTGACAAGTGCAAATGAGGTGCGCAAATAGCGCGATGATATGCAATTGAATGTAATGCAAATGATATGCAAAACTAAAAACAAATATAAACAATGCAAATAATATGCAATGCAATTGAATCATGATCCAATCATGAGTGGTTCAAGACCACACAAATGTCAAATAGATTGATGGAAGTAACAAGTCCGTCTACTATAGAAAAGGTGCCGCAACCTCAAACCAACATACCAGCGTGGAGTAGGCGCGATACACATGCAGAACTATGAGTAATGTAGACGAACACAAGAACAAGTATTGGGTGGATTGACATAGGTGGGGAAACGACCCGCTGAGGAAAGGATAATGATCTTAATGCAGGATGCAACAATTACACTATAATGTAATATGTACAATGGATATGGCACGCAGGCCAAACCAAGTCTTGCTTAGGAAAGGCATGCACGCATACAAGCCATGTCTATCACAGAAAAGGTGCCGCAACCCTCAAACCAACATACCAGCGTGGAATAGGCGCGTACACATGCAGAACTGTGTTTCAACGTGAAAAGTATAGGCACATACCAGACCAAGCTTAACAAGGAAAGGCGCAAGCCGTAGACGGAAGGTGATGCAATGAAATGCATGCAATCTACAATGCGATATTTACAAATATGCAATGGATGAAATGTAAATGCAATATCTACAGTGAAATGCATGACAATGCAGATGACGCAATGACCATGATTGCAGTTTTCCCTATTCTTCCAACAGGATGATATACTAGGTTGGTTCAGTATCCAGAATTGAGGCGTAGACACACCGCCTCAACCTATGGGGCTTCCAAACAGGTTTCAAGCCGAGGGTACACCCCCTGGGTATTTAAACCAGACTTTAGTCTCGGAAATCCCGAACCTTTGCGTTCTAGGCATAAGCCATTCAAACTCTAGTTTTCACCGTCCCCGTTGGTCTCCTAGGAACTCACCGCAAACAAGGAAGTCATTCGGGCACGACAAACACCAAAGGAATTGCACCTTCAGAGGATTTAAGGTCTCCTAGACCGGGATGCAAAATGCATGCATGACAATGCATGTGTTGTTTTTTGTTTTTTTTTTGAAATGCAAATGGTGCATGATGTTAGGAAAGATCCAAGACAATGCATGTTGTTGTTTTTTGTTTTTTTTTTGAAATGCATGACATATGCACTACTTACGATGATGCATGACAATGCGATATTTACAATGTGATGTATGAAAATATACCAAGGGTTTCGCATCCTCCAAGGATTTAAGGTCTCCTAGACCGGGCGTGTTTTTGGTCCAACCGGCTTGGAAAACGATGCAAAGCATGTACTAAAATGCATGACAATGCTCATAATAAAATGCATAACAATGCAATCAAGCGGGTTTAAGGTCTCGCCAGACCGCGCGTGTTTTTGGCCCCGACAGACCCCGCGTGTTTTTGGTCCCGCTGGACCCGGGGAGCTTCTCGACGTAGCACACGCGAGAGAAAAAGAAAAGACAAAAGGAAACCTCTCAGCGTGGCACACGCAAGAGGGGCAAGCGAAAGACCTCTCAACGTGGCACATGCGAGAGGGGAAAACAAAGACAAAAGGAAACCTCTCAGCGTGGCACACGCGAGAGAGGCAAGAGAAAGACCTCTCAGCGTGGCACACGCGAGAGGGGAAAACAAAGACAAAAAGAAACCTCTCAGCGTGGCACACGCGAGAGAGGCAAGAGAAAGACCTCTCAGCGTGGCACACGCGAGAGGGGAAAACAAAGACAAAAAGAAACCTCTCAGCATGGCACACGCAAGAGAGGCAAGAGAAAGACCTCTCAGCGTGGCACACGCGAGAGGGGAAAAGAAAGACAAAAAGAAACCTCTCAGCGTGGCACACGCAAGAGAGGCAAGAGAAAGACCTCCCAGCATGGCACAAGCGGGAGGGGAAAAGAAAGACAAAAAGAAACCTCTCAGCGGCACACGCAAGAGAGGCAAGAGAAAGAAACCTCTCAGCGTGGCACACGCGGGAGGGGAAAAGAAAGACAAAAAGAAACCTCTCAGCGTGGCACACGCAAGAGAGGCAAGAGAAAGACCTCCCAGCGTGGCACACGAGGGAGGGGAAAAGAAAGACAAAAAGAAACCTCTCAGCGTGGCACACGCAAGAGAGGCAAGTGAAAGACCTCCCAGCGTGGCACACGCGAGAGGGGAAAAGAAAGACAAAAATAAACCTCTCAGCGTGGCACACGCAAGAGAGGCAAGAGAAAGACCTCCCAGCGTGGCACACGCGGGAGGGGAAAAGAAAGACAAAAAGAAACCTCTCAGCGTGGCACACGCAAGAGAGGCAAAGAAAGACCTCTCAGCGTGGCACACGCGAGAGGGGAAAAGAAAGACAAAAAGAAACCTCTCAGCGTGGCACACGCAAGAGAGGTTAGCGTGGCACACGCAAGAGAGGCAAGAGAAAGACCTCCCAGCGTTGCACACGCGGGAGGGGAAAAGAAAGACAAAAAGAAACCTCTCAGCGTGGCACACGCAAGAGAGGCAAGAGAAAGACCTACCAGCGTGGCACACGCGGGAGGGGAAAAGAAAGACGAAAAGAAACCTCTCAGCGTGGCACACGCAAGAGAGGCAAGAGAAAGACCTCCCAGCGTGGCACACGCGGGAGGGGAAAAGAAAGACAAAAAGAAACCTCTCAGCGTGGCACACGCAAGAGAGGCAAGAGAAAGACCTCTCAGCGTGGCACACGCGAGAGGGGAAAAGAAAGACAAAAAGAAACCTCTCAGTGTGGCACACGCAAGAGAGGCAAGAGAAAGACCTCCCAGCGTTGCACACGTGGGAGGGGAAAAGAAAGACAAAAAGAAACCTCTCAGCGTGGCACACGCAAGAGAGGCAAGAGAAAGACCTACCAGCGTGGCACACGCGGGAGGGGAAAAGAAAGACGAAAAGAAACCTCTCAGCGTGGCACACGCAAGAGAGGCAAGAGAAAGACCTCCCAGCGTGGCACACGCGGGAGGGGAAAAGAAAGACAAAAAGAAACCTCTCAGTGTGGCACACGCAAGAGAGGCAAGAGAAAGACCTCTCAGCGTGGCACACGCGAGAGGGGAAAAGAAGGACAAAAAGAAACCTCTCAGTGTGGCACACGCAAGAGAGGCAAGAGAAAGACCTCCAGCGTGGCACACGCGGGAGGGGAAAAGAAAGACAAAAAGAAACCTCTCAGCGTGGCACACGCAAGAGAGGCAAGAGAAAGACCTCCCAGCGTGGCACACGCGGGAGGGGAAAAGAAAGACAAAAAGAAACCTCTCAGCGTGGCACACGCAAGACAGGCAAGAGAAAGACCTCCCAGCGTGGCACACGCGGGAGGGGAAAAGAAAGGCAAAAAGAAACCTCTCAGCGTGGCACACGCAAGAGAGGCAAGAGAAAGACCTCCCAGCGTGGCACACGCGGGAGGGGAAAAGAAACAACGCAAAGGGGGGGGGGACGAGACGACACACATGACGAGCGAAACAACGCGAGTCACGGGAGATGCAACGTAATGCACGTGAGACACGCATGCCTCACGGGGATGTAAACTGATGCAAGTGAGGTACGCACGCCTCACAAGGATGCAAAATGCTAATGATGCAAGTGCGACACGCATGTCGTACGAAAATGCAAAACAATACGAAAGTGACGCGTCATGGCGTGGTGAGACGCACCAGACAGTGTGATAAATGCATGCAACACACATGGGGCAACTTTTGAATCTTGTAAAAGACAAAAGGATACAAAAGGATACAACATTGCATGAATTTGAGTGCTACACACAGAAGATGTGATCCGAGGTCAAAACGGAGGCCGGTTGAGCGTCGGAGATGCACTTTTCTTGCACTTTCTTGAGCTATGAAGAGCAAAAACCACTCATATGGCCTAAACAAGGCTGTGGGAACACCACCGGCTGGAAGGGGAAGCCACCGGCTGGTCACTGGTTGCAAAAACCCTTCATCGGCACAATATTGTGCCGACCGGCACAAAATAGTGCCGACCGGCAAAATGTTGCTGAGTCGGGGCAGATTCGAATTTTCGCTTCGGGTGTTTTAAAATAGGGTTTCTAAACCCTATTTTCTTATTCCTCTTCCGCCGAAAACTATCTCTCTCTCTCTAGAGCTTTTTTCTCTCCTCATTTCCTCATTTCTTTATGTTTTCGCGCCTTTTCTGTCGTTTGATTCGTGAAGTTCATCGCGTTTCGAACATTTTCGACCGATCGAAATTTCATTTCGGCGCTCCCTTTGCCGTTTCCGCCTTTTCGGGACTTGTTCCCCTCGATTTCCTCTTCATTTCCGTACCTTTTCACATCCCGACCTTTCCGGCCATTTTCCACCCTCCCGGGGGTTGACTTTTTCGATTGACTCTTCGCATTCCGACCCAATTTTCATTTCCGGCTATTTTTCACTGCCCTTGACATGGCTGACGATGTTCCACACGTCGGGACTCCCCCGGATCACGAGATGGATCCCGGGGTCGAGCTCCTCCCTCTGAGCGAGCGTCCTTTCGACCCGGCGACCTACCGGCCGGCGATCCACGTTCTACCACCCGACGGTCTTCGCCAGTTCAGGAGTTTTGACATGGCGCTGGATCCCGAGCTCCTGCTACGCGAGCCTACCTCTCACCTATCTTTTGGCGCTTCTGAGGTAACGTTTTTCTCTGTTTTATTTTCCGCAATGTAGAACCTTTTAACTGCCATTGTCGCTTTCGTTCTTTAACTGCTTAAACCCGATACACTGTGTACTGTAGTTGATTGTAGACAAATTCACAACTGATATCTGTTTAGGATCGACACATGCACACACACTGCACCAGCCTCAATCACCCATACACATGGCACACACTGTATTTCATTGCCAATTTATCAACACCCAAAATCTGTTTGAATCTTGAAAATATGCACACATGCTATGTTTACATTGATCCTCACAGGAGCACTGACACATCACAGGCCGTAGTCTACCTATTAATACACTGAAACTTGATATCTGCTTCATCTAAAAAAAATGTGCACACGTGCACCATGTTTATACTGGACCACTCAAAACACACTGACGCATCACGCGCTGTAGTCCACTGTAAGCACACCGACACCCGGTATCTGTTTGAATATGAAAACTTGCACGCATGCCAGACTTGTACCGACTTTAATTGTTTCTTCAAAACTGTACATTTTATGCTTTGCAACTATTTGTTTGTAAACAGGGAGACTTCCATACCATCCGCGGGTATGGGAACACTGTCGCTCGCGAGTGGTACGCCGAGCTACCCGATGCAGTTCGCTGCATCGTGGACCAGGCCGACTTTGGTGCCTTCTGCAGGGGACTCTCCAGACTCACTACTTGCAGACCCCTCCTTGCCGCTCTGGTGGAGAGATGGTGGGACACCACCGATTCATTCCATCTCTCGGCGGTAGGGGACATGACGATGACCCCTTACGATTTCTCGATGCTCACAGGCATCGGGATAGGGGGTGATCCGATCCCCTTTACACTGACTGTACACTGTTCACACTGTACACTCTACACAATACACTGCACAACACACGGCTCTGTTATTTGTGCTCTATTCTTCATTCTGCTTGATCTGATGGTCATACTGACATCTGTTTTGCAGTTGTGGGTCCATGCCTACTTTCCCAGGCTAGAGCCAGTGCCGGAGACGGAGACTCCCCTAGTCATCCCTTTCTCCCGCTGCTATGATGGGAGGTGCACACGGCGGCCCCGTGAGACACATAGCTTTTTCCGCCGATTCTTCGATACCATCACCTCTGCCGAGGTATGTTTTACTTGTAGTTCATTCTTGCTTTGTCTTTCGTTGTACATTTCGATAACAATAGATAACCCACTGTATTTCAATTCCAGATCACCTGGCGGCCGTGGGTTGCAGTGCCAGCGGCGATTCAGGATCGGTTCGCCGGTGCTGAGGAGACCTCTCGCTACCGGATTCTTCTGGAGGGCCCAGTCTGTCGGGCTTGGTACCTGGGTGAGCGTTTTCTACGCCAGACCCTAGGGTTACCGGAGCAGATAGTACCGGTTCACCCTCCTGAGCACATGAGGGATACCGAGAGGTTCACTCATCAGCAGGTGGCGGACTACACCCTCGGCTGGGACGAGGACGGCTACAGGGGCGAGGGCGACTACGCAGAGTATGTCCGGACCTTCCTTATGTGGCCTCTGAGCGGGGGTCGCCAGGCTGAGCGAGAGAGACCTGCGGCGCCGGTGGCTCGGGCAGAGGCAGGAGCAGGAGTATGAGCGTCGCGGAGAGCTCGAGTCCGCGGCAGGGGTGGAGTGCAGAGGGGACGGGGGACCGGTTGGCCTGCTCTGCCCACTATGCTGACATACAGAGGGCAGGGTAGGGAGACCTACCAGGTCCCCTTTGCTCCTCCCCCGGCTGGTCACGAGCTAGTCGGTGTCCCCGACTTACCCCCGGTATGTATCACTTCATTTCGCATCTTGCATTGTCACTTCATTTCAGCTTATTTGATATTCCACAGAATACTGATATTCTTGGCATTTCTACAGGCTTCCTCCGAGTACACCTGGCAGTCCCTGGAGCTGAATGCCTCCATGATGGGGACGCTGCAGCGGACCTTTGACATCTTGGCCCTCTACAGTATTCCGGTATGTTCTTCTGACCACAATCTCAAACCATACACTGTTTCATACAATCTAATGCATTACATAACTCCTGATAAAATACTCACGGCATCTATACACTGATTCACTGCCCACGGCATTCACACCGTACTCATTCACTGCATTCTGCACTGATTCACTGCTTACGACATTCACACTGTACTCATACACTGCATTCTGCACTGATTCACTGCTCACGGCATTCACACTGTACTCATACACTGCATTCTGCACTGATTCACTACTCACAGCATTCTGATATATTTGCCTTTTTGTACTTTTCAGCTTCCCTTCCTGATTTCCCCAGTGGGTGGCGGCGCTCCGGCTGGGCCTCCCATTTCTACTCGGGATGGCAAGGTATTTCCCCGCACCAGAGGGAGACGCGCTCATGTCGGGAGCAGCTCACGAGCACCTGATCAAAAAATTTAGCTACTTAAAATTTGTAAATTCATAATTTTTATATAGGTAAATTACAAATACACCCCCAAAGTTTACTTAAAATACAAATTACTTTCTGTAGTTTTAGAAATTACAAATACCCCTTGTAATGATATTTTTTTAACAGAATTAACAAAAAAAAAAAATTCTAAGCCTGTGTTTGGTTGTGTTTTGTAAATGTGATTTGAGAGTATGAATTGTATTTTGAGTTTGTGTGTTGTGGAATTATTATTTGAGTGTAGAAAATTTGTTTGGTAAATAGTTTTGAAAAGAGTTTTAATTTGAGTAGGGAATTGTTGATGTGACATTTGATATGTGATACAGAAATTTACAACTCATAACTAAACATACAACTCCAAATTATTTTAAAGTACATAAAAAGTTTAAAAAATTTCAAAAAATATTTTTTTCGATTATATAAATCACTTGCAAAAAAAAAAAAAAATTTACTGTTCCGGACGACCGGCCAGACCTTCCCTTAGCAAAAATTTTGAAAAAAAAAAAAACAGAGCAAAAGAGCGGTTGAGACAGATTTGATACGAAGCTCTCAGCAAAGCTTTTGAATCGTGATTACAAAATTCTAAACAAACATCATATTGAAACACAGGTGTAGAATCACGTTTCAAAAGCACAACCAAACACAACCTAAGTATTTTTCTATACAATAGTAAAATTATCTGAATTGTTAATTTAAATATATTTCTAACATTATTAAAAATTATTAATTTAACACGTTCCGTCACTCGGAGTATGAAACGCACCTCGTTTCCTGTGCCCAGGCTAACTCCTATCCCAGACACAATGCAATATGCATGACATGCATGAATGCAATCTAAGATATAACCTAGCATACACAATGCTATGAAATGGCATACACGATGCACGAGGTAACATGGCATACACAATGTGCTAACATACACCCTAACATACGCAATGCAAAGGACTAAGATTTGGCATACACAATGCAATATGGGCTTACACTAACATGAATGAACCTCAGCCACACTCACATAAGAGGCCATAAGATGAAAATGAGACAACTCGAAATGCGTGCACACGTGCACGCAAACCGAGGACCGAACCTACGGCACGGAATGCGACTCCAAAAGGGCATGGCAAAACATCGAATATGACATACTATCATGAAAATTTCAGAGGCAAAATGAGATGCAAAACAGCCCCGAAATGTGGTAAAATGACACCCGATGCATGGAACGAGTCCCGAAACATGAAATTTGGCACCCGAAATGACTTATAGCTATGCAATGCATGCACTATATGAACATGAAGTGTGAAGACAAAAGCAAGGAAGCCCCAAAACAAGCATTTTTACAGTTTATGGAAAGGCCAAACAGCGGGCAAACATAGGGCTAGATTAGCATGCAAAAATGGCGGAAAAGAGAGACACAAAGAAGCAAGTGACAGCTGCTGATCCCGAACAGAGAAGGGCCATTCTTCAATGTTAAATAGGGGCCCAAAATATTATGTTTTACAGTTTATGACAAACCACAAAAACAAACACAAGTATAGCTAACCTCCGATGCAAGAAATGGGCCCAAGAAGAGATAAAGAAGCAACTGATATATGCTGGTCCCAAACAGGTAAGGGCCCTTCAACAATGTTGAAGAGGGGCCCAAAATATGATGTTTTACAGTTCGGACCAAGGTCCAAAAACAGAAGCTTGATAGGCTAATAAATCATGCAAAAATGGGGGGGGGAAAGAGGGCTACAATGGCAAGTGGCACATGGAGGATGCAAACAGTGATGAGCCCTTCTTCAAAGTTTAATAAGGGCTCAAAATAAGCTCATTTACAGTTTACAACATGCTCCAAAACAGATTACACATGGGCCAAAAATACTATGTAAGATAATGGCATACAAAGGGGTAATGAAGCAAGTAGTAGTAGGAAGTCCCAAACAGGGTAAGACCCTTAATGAAACAGAAAAATGAGCTCAAAAAAATGACATTTTCAGTTATGGCCGGAGTTCAAAACAGCAAGCAAAAAGGGCTAAGAAATGTTACAAAAATGAGCTAGAAAAGGGGGAAATGGTGCTTACCCTTGAAGACCAAGCCTTGGCTGCCTCTTGGACTGAGAAATGGTGCCTCTTAGCCTCTGGAAAAGTCCTCCAAGCTGCTAGAATGAAGGTGGTGGTGTGGTGCTAGGTGGTGATGAAGAAGAGGGGTTGGACTTGGATGTTTTGAGGGTAGAAATGAGAGAGGGAGAGGAAATACAATGCAAGGGCTCAAAGGGGTTTTTTTTCCAACCCTTATACCAGAACTGGAGGCTCTGTTATATAGGCAAATGAGGGGGAGAAAGAGGGGGGAAAAAAGGGGGGGAAATGGATTCAAGTTTCCCCCCAAAAGTTGGCCCCCCGGATACAAAATCTGGGGGGAAAAAAAGTGCACATCTGTAATGAAGAGGGTGCAGGGGTTCAGACCGGCCAGCTGGCCTGGCTGCAGGTGGCCGGCCGGCTACCCCCCATGGCTGGTCGGCTAGGGGTCAAAAAGGCCAAGAAGAAATAGTGGCCGGCCACCACAGATTGGTGGCCTCCCAAGTGTCCTCAACACAACCCTGTGGTTCAAAATTGACAACAGTAAATCAGGAGAGAGAACAAGCCACGTTTAGGAGGGGTTCAAAAGGGTCAAATGGAATTACTGGCCGGCCACCAAATATTGGTGGCCTCCCAGATGTGCACAACACAAATATGTGGTCTGGAGCTGGAAAAAGTGAGCTTAGGGTGTTCAGCATTGGCTTTGAAGTGAGAAAAACGGGCGTCGGAGGGCGATGATGGAATATAACTGGTTGCTAGAACAATTACTGGCCTCCCACCCTTCTACGACCTTCCTGGTGATGAAACAGAGGTCCCTGCCAGAAATGAACGAAAACCGATGCAAAATGAATGTTCGGGGGCCGAAACGCGCAGTCCGAGGCCCCAAAAACTGACTGTTAGGCACCGGGAGTGGTTTTCGACCACGAAGTTGGTCTCTCGGACCACAGTGTCCCTCGAAAGGGAGTAAATAAGATGCATGCCAAAAACCGGAGCAAACGGAGGTAGTTAGGCGTTCCCGAACCGAGGCACACGGCCTGACGGCTCCGAAAACCGAGAACCGAGCTCCGAAATGGGAAAAGTGGCCTACGACCACGGAATGTAGCCACTAGACCTCTCCCTCCCCTCAGGGAAAGAAAAAGAGAAAACCGAGCTTGGTTCACAAACCGAGGCAAAGTACAGAAAGAGTTCGGAAGTCCGGAGGCAAGGCTCGCAGCCGAGACCCTGAAACTTCTGAACGAGCACGATATGCAACATCACCAAGCGCTCAATCGGTGACGTCTGAGTCTTAAGGTCAGTCAAAAATGGGGTGTCTACAGTTGCCCCTCTTTAACAGAACTCGAAAGTCACAAGTGACGGGAGTGAATGTCAAAGCCTAGAGACGACCCATTTTTGACAAGGCCGAAGACTTAGACAAACATACAAGATAGACAGAGATGTGCCCGCAGGCAGGGGGCAAAATGCAAAGCGATATGCACAAGGCCAGATGCAACTTAATGATCATGCAAATGCAGCATGCTGTAATGAAGCAGGTATTCGCAAATAGATGCAACAGTTTTAAGCAAGAATGCAAAGCAACAACTACATTTCATGCAGTTAGGAGTGAGGAGAATTACTCGATTCTCGTCGCGTCTCACACGGAGAAGATACGATACCTACGCGATTCGTCTGGTCGCACCAGCTTCAAATGAACCGTACATACAATATCGTGCCTGCAAAAGAGAGAAACTCAGCAAGCACAACATACTAACAACATATATTCAATGTGATTCCGAAAGTTTGACACACGCGGTGCCGGCAGGTGAATACATCGCAATGCGAAAAAGGAGCGTGCATGACAACGTAAGCTTAAGCACAGAGGCATGGTAATATCAAGAAAACGTGCATAATAATGCAAGTATGTTCATGAGAATGCAAGCTATGTGCACAACAATGCAGAATAAGCGCGAACCAGAATGCGCGTATGTCATGAAACAACGAGTAAGAAAACGCGCGTTTCAGTGAGGGCGACTCGATCGCGACCTCCGGTTCACCTCCCGGGGAGGTTACAACATGTTCACGAAGGATACACCTTGATTCTGATGAGTAATGATGAGACACATGTCAAAAGTTAAAGCTGAAGATCCGGCGGAGCAATTTCGCGACAGAAAGTGTATTCTTTTCATACTTTTTTCAGGTCCCGGGAACTCCAATCTTCCCCAAAATTTGTAGAGAGCTTGGGACCCATCTAGGGATCACCACCGGCCATTTTTATTCCCCATTGGAGGCCATTGGCTAGATTTCAAAAAGCAGATGGCCGGCCAGCCAGAAAATGGGGCCGGTCGGCCACATGCCCAAATCCGCGGGCAGATTTGTCTTTTCATCTCCATTTCTTTAAATACACTCACCCAAAGCTCATTTCCTCACAAGTGCAGCTCCGAAATCATCCCCTCTATCATCCTAGAGCATTTTCCCCTTCAGATATGTGCTCCATACGCGTTTTCCAACACCCCACGCAAGTTGTTTTCACAAAAACTTTCGGTTTTAAGCACTTTGAACCGATTAAATTTTGATTTCGGTGCTTCTTTTCTCATTTTCGTCACTTGAGGTGAGTTTGTCTCAACATTTGGAAGATTTTCTTGGGAGTTGACTTTTGTTGACTTTTTCATTTCCCGAGCGTTGACTTTTCTTGACTTTTTCCAATTTTGGCTCATTTTTGCTCATTTTTGTTCCTTTTTGCAGATTTCTTGAAATGGCTGGTCATTTGCCTCACGGTGGAGGTCCTCCGGGCGCCGGGGATGATTTTGACATTATGACTCTGCCTCCGGGGGTTCGACCCTTCATACCCGAGAGGTATGCCCCTCCAGCACACGTTCTTCCGCGAGCCATTTTCCATCACTTCACCGACTTTGATGAGCGAGTGCCCAGGGATCTCCTTTTGCAGGAGCCAGAGTATCACCTCTCTCACGAGGCACGAGAGGTATTTACTTCGTTTTCGCTCTTTCTGCAACATATTATGATTTTTTCATGCATTTTGTGCCTTTGCCATGTTTGTCTGCCCATTTTGAGTACACAGCTTATTTTGAATGCTTAGGCTATGACACAGCATTTCTGTTTGCATTCTGAACACACGGTTCAATTACTTGCATTTCTGAACACTCAACCTCTAAATTGGTTGTGAACACACGGCACACACTGATTGAGAATTGAACACACAGTCCAAACACTAATTTTCTGAACCCACAGCTCAAATCGAAGGTGAACACACAGCACACACTGATTGAGAGTTGAACACACAGCCCAGACACTAATTTTCTGAACACACAGCTCAAATTGAAGGTGAGCACACGGCACACACTGATTGAGAGTTGAACACACAGCCCAAACACTAATTTTCTGAACCCACAGCTCAAATTGAAGGTGAACACACGGCACACACTGATTGAGAGTTGAACACACAGCCCAAACACTAATTTTCTGAACCCACAGCTCGGATTGAAGGTGAACACACGGCACACACTGATTGAGAGTTGAACACATAGCCCAAACACTAATTTTCTGAACACGCAGCTCAAATTGAAGGTGAACACACGGCACACACTGATTGAGAGTTGAACACACAGCCCAAACACTAATTTTCTGAACCCACAGCTCAAATTGAAGGTGAACACACGGCACACACTGATTGAGAGTTGAACACACAGCCCAAACACTAATTTTCTGAACCCATAGCTCGGATTGAAGGCGAACACACAGCACACACTGATTGAGAGTTGAACACACCGCCCAAACACTAATTTTCTGAACACGCAGCTCAAATTGAAGGTGAACACACGACACACACTGATTGAGAGTTGAACACACAGCCCAAACACTAATTTTCTGAACCCACAGCTCAAATTGAAGGTGAACACACGGCACACACTGATTGAGAGTTGAACACACAGCCCAAACACTAATTTTCTGAACCCACAGCTCAAATTGAAGGTGATCACACGGCACACACTGATTGAGAGTTGAACACACAGCCCAAACACTAATTTTCTGAACCCACAGCTCGGATTGAAGGTGAACACACGGCACACACTGATTGAGAGTTGAACACACAGCCCAAACACTAATTTTCTGAACACGCAGCTCAAATTGAAGGTGAACACAGGGCACACACTGATTGAGAGTTGAACACACAGCCCAAACACTAATTTTCTGAACACACAGCTCGGATTGAAGGTGAACACACAGCACACACCCATTGATGAACACACAGCCCAGTCATTTTACTTTGCACGCAGTCTATTCGTTTGCACACAGCTCATTCATTTCATTTGCACACAGCTCATTCATTTCATTTGCACACAGCTCATTCATTTCATTTACACACAGCTCATTCATTTCATTTGCACACAACTCATTCATTTCACTTGCACACAACTCATTCATTTCATTTGCACACAGCTCATTCATTTCATACTGAAACATGTATTCGTTCTGAATGCAGGTGACGTCTCGCACGGTGCGGGGGTACGGCTCCACCGTGGCTAGAGATTGGTACGTCGAGCTCCCGGAGGCTGTCCGGGATTTAGTTGATTTGGCGGGGTTCGGATCCTTCTGCACTGGGCTCTCGTGTTGTCCTGCCAGGAGGACGCTGATGGCAGCTTTGGTGGAGAGATTGTGGGACACCACCAACTCCTTTCATTTTTCTGCCACAGGGGATTTGACTATGACCCCACTTGACTTTGCGGTGCTGACAGGCCTTGACGTGGGAGGATGGCCGATTCCTTACGATGAGGACATGGGCCAGTGGGAGGCCGCTTGGATATATTTGCTGGGGGCTCGTCCGCCTGTTGATAGAGCTTCGGGCAGAGTCCGATACACCTAGTTCTCTTCCCATTTTCGGAGGGGGGAGATGGAGCCCGGGACTCCTGAGGAGGCAGAGCAGTATGCCCGTGGTTTTCTGATGTTCCTCTTCGGGACTACTCTGTTCGCCGATAGAGGGAACACTGTTGGGCTGTATTTGTTGAGCGCCTTGGTGGACCTATCACAGGTCCAACGATATGATTGGGGTGGCGCTGGTCTGGCTACCATTTACTGCTACATGAGCGCCACTTCCCGCGGACGGGGAGATTTACTTGGTGGCTATTGGAGGGCCTGGGAGGTATTTTCTGCCCTCTTGATTTACATTTCTGTTCTTCATTATTTGTATATTGCACACACGGCGCACTTTATGCTCTGTATTTTGCCCTCGGCACTTTGCATTTACATTCTTCATTGTTTTCCACAGTTATGGGTCTATATGTATTTTCCGACATTAGCCTCAGAGATGGTGGTGCCGGGGCCCCTCATGACCCCGTATTCACTGGTATTCGAGGGCCAGCACCGGCCGAGACCCTGAGAGTCTCTCCTTTACATATGGCAGTATTTTGACACTATCCGGTCGACGGAGGTATTTCAGAACTCTCAGTCCTTTCTGTTTTCGTCTTTGAACCGTCTTGTGCATTCCCGATTTCTGATTGGTTTACGCATTGGTTATCCGCAGATTACCTGGCAGCCCTGGGCGTCCTTAGGTGAAAGTCTTCGATTTCAGTTCACCGGAGGGTCGGGTTCTTTCCAGTACAGGATCTTATTTGAGGGACCAGTTGGTAGAGCATGGTTCCTGAGGGAACGCTTCTTACGTCAGGTATGGGGCTACACTTCTCAGGATCCTCCCTCGGCACCCCCAGTCATTATGCGGATTGCTGATAGGCTCCCTGCTCGGGATGTTACTAGTGCTATGTTGGGCACTGATGCTCTGCTACATCATGAGGAGGGGGACTATGCCACTTATCGTCACATATATCTGATGCCCCCATTGACGGGAGTCCGCACTCCGTCGCTGAGGCCTGTCGATGTGCCATCTTCGAGCCAGGCCTAGGCTCGGGCTGCAGATGCTCCTTCCACCAGCAGAGCTGGTACGTCTAGGGGTGGGCGTGGATCGATTCCGCCGATTCCTCCGACTCTTCACCATCCTGGGTGGCCAGACATGCCGTCTGAGTTGACGGGATTGAAATTTGGGACTCCTTACCTGATTCCGCTAGAGCCTCCACTGCCTGATCACAGATATGTCAGAGATCCTGACTCACCGCCGGTATGCTTCGCAACTTTGTTTTATCAGTCCTGCACTTGGATATTCATCTCCTTACTGATAATTTTACATTCGTATCTACAGCCTCCTGTTGAGTATGTGGATGAGATGCTCGGGGTGATGGCCGCACTCGAGGGCATGGTCCTTCGGAGAGAGGCACAGCTATCCATTATGGGTGTCCAGGTATTGCCCAGTTTTTCTGCATTTACCATATCTTCGATGACATACTGATTTCGAACATTCTGCTACATTGATAGGCCACTTGTGTAGAGCACATCCGACACACACCCCCACTTACATGTTGTATCTACATCTGATTTTCATATTTGAACTGATGTATTGAACTTTTTATTTTTAGATGCCTCCGGTGTATGCTCAGCCGCGGGCAAGGCCACCCGGGCCTTCTCAGGGAGGTGGATCGTCTGGACCTTTCCGTGGCGCTGGGCCATCTGGGCCTTTTCGAGGCGCTGGGCCATCTAGGCCTTTTCAGGGAGCTGGGCCATCCAGGCCTTTCCGAGGAGCTCGAGGAGGGTCCTCTCGTAGACGCAGAGCACACATTGTAGAGGCGGAGCCTGATGAGGATGAGGAGGAGGAGGTTGCAGACCGTCAGTCGGATACATCTGCTGAGGAAGAGGACTCCGGTCTTGGTTCCGGGAGTGGAGGCGAGGCTGGGGGAGATCCCGAGGATGACAGCTCTGACTCTGATGATGATGGAGGTGCAGAGGTTACATCGCAGAAGAGGGTGAAGAGGGCCTCCCATTCCCGCTCCTGAGAGTTTTGATGTTGCGATTCCCTGTTTTATTTACCTTTTTGCTAGTAGTTTGTAGCACATTGCGCATTATTAGGCAGTTTTATTTTCTGTAAAACTTGTGCCCTCTGTTTGTAGAATGTTGTAACATGATGGAATGAAACAGCTTTTGAAAAAGTGTTGTATTTCAAACTTTTAGCATCATATCGCATCATTTCGCACAAAAAACGAAATTGAATGGAAATGTGCATTGTGCAATTACCGAGTCAGGTAGTGAACCGACGCAACAACTTAACTTATTAAGATAAAACAAGATCTTAACAAGTTTACAACTCGATAAGCAAAACATAACAATGTTGACGACTCGATAAACAGGACCTAATAAAATTTCTTAAACAAAAAGTAACAACTCGAAACACAAAACGCGACAGCTCGACCAAAAACTTACAACTCGATAAACAAAACAACAACTCGATAAGCAAAACTTGAGAAAACAAAGTGTATTCCGGACGATCTGGTTGACGAAACGCCTTCGAAACAGAGGAAAATGGAGTTCTTTGACCTACCCGATGCACGGAAATGCTTGGAACTTCCTCTGGAGGGCAAAACAGGACTGGAGGAACACACCACAGCATGGCCGGCCACTTTTTGGGGCCGGTCGGTCAGTTTTTTTGTATTTGAGGGGAAAAAGGAGGCCGGCCAGCTAGAAAAGGTGGCCGGCCGGCCACTTATCTCAGGAGCTGCCAAATTTTTGACACGTGTCCCCCTGAATAGTGTCCTATCTTTTATAAAAGCTCCAACTTCGGGACTCATTCATTTCATCACTGCTTTGCACAAAAATGGAGGCATTTCTCGTAGAAAATCTCACATCTTGGATCTCTTTTTTAGATGACTCGGAAAAGTTGAACTTCCGGGGTTTTGGCTTGAATGCACTATTCACGCTGGGCCGGACTCCACTGCACCTTCCTTTCCTCCATGCCGCGGCGAGATTTTGGAACCCGGTAACGCATGTCTTTAGCTTCGGAGGGCAAGAGGTATGTCCCACTTTTGAAGATTTTCAGGTTTTGATGGAGTCTGAACGTTCGGAAGAGATCTTGCCTCAGTTTCGTTTCAGCTACGCCCAAGCTTTAGGGCGGATGTGTGGACTCACCGCGCATGACGTTCGATCTCTGGCCTGCAACAGGGAACTGGATATCCTCGGTCTGATTCATCGTTTTTCCGGCGTTGGCGACCGCGGCGACCATCATTGGCAAGGTTTCCGACAACATCCCCTCTGCTTGTGCATGCTATCTCATTTTTTGTTTGTCTCGGGTTCCAGAGGAGCTAGCATCCGTTTGATTGAAGTCGCTCAAGGCTTGAAGGAAGGAAAGAGCTGTATTGCTATGGCATTGGCCGAAACACTGATGGGCTTGGATGCTTTCTACCGCCGGGAGACAACCAGATTTGCAGGGAGTCCACTACTGCTGCAGGTAATGTTTCCCACCCAAGCTCACATATGTATTTGCTCACATCGCTCAGCCCTCAGGCTCGTTTTTTTCTCACAAAGCCCTCGTCTTTCTTTTCTCTCATCGCACATCTCTCTATTCTTTATTCTCTCATCTTTCATCCTTCCCCAGATATGGTTGATGGATAAATTGCAAGTTGTGGACTTTTGCCCTGCTTACTCAGCCTGCGGCTACTTCTTTCGACAACGCCTGGTTGATGCTTTTAATGAGGGATGGTGGTTTGACTGGATGTGCAATTTGTCCGCTGATCGCATTGCTTGGCGCTGTCCTTGGCTCAATCTTCTGGCGATGAGCTATAGCATGTTCCGGGATACTGGGATCCGGTTGGTTGGCTTGGCCCATTGTGTATTTTATTTCACATTCCGTATCTTGCGCCAGTTTGGTCATGATCAGACTTGCCCGCCGGAGGGGATTGAGTACCCGGTTGCTTTCTCGGTCTGAGGCGCACACCTTGCCCGACAAACTACGGCCTGGAGGACTAGAGAGCTCATGGCCCCTGCTCCTATTTTCAGTTGCACTTTATCCGACGAGTTCTGGGATTGGCTCAATGAGGAGGCACAGATTGGGCCTAGCTTGGCATCAGAGGATTCGACTAGCTCTGAAAGGGGGCGCAGGGACACCTGACTTGACTATGCCTCGGACTTATTGCTTTATTAGTACTTTCAAGTTTTCTTTATGAGTGTAATAAAAGCAACTTTGATTGTATGCAAGAGCAAGAGAACTCTGTATTGAAATCAATGAAATTGAAGGTTGTGGTACTGAAAATTTTTCGCTTTTGGTCCAAAAATGGTCTTAGTTGTAAAAAGATTAATTTGAACAAAGTTAACTTTTATTAAAACTTTTCAAAACCATTTTCGATATGGATCAGAACTGGACACGCCTGAGATCTGTCACTAAGATGCACAACCCCGGATCCTGGCAACTGGAAAGTTGCCCCTAGTCTGAATGGTACTACGGCACTTCCTGGCAACGGAAAGTTGCCCCTAGTCTGAATAGCACTGCACCGGAGATCACGATGAATGCTGGTGGACAAAGATGGCGGAAATGATCAATATGGACAAAGTTGAACGGGGAAAAGATTAGGGCTGAACTTCGGGATGAAGCTGCCTACGTATCCCAAAGATGGGAATCAAGCCTTACGTAGTTCAGGCTTAGGTTCGCTCGGGTATTTTCACTCTCATTTTGCGCTCTAACATTTGCCAAGGCCGCCCTTTGCGGGTTTTCAACCTTGCGAGCTCAGTTTTTATGATTTCAAATTTTCTGTGCTCTGAGTTTTGCCTAGGTCACCCTTTCGGGTTTTCGGCCTAGCGAGCCTCTCAGGGGTAGTATTTCTTCAACTTGTCCATATTGATCGGTTGTGAGAACTCTAAGCCATCTAGATCCATTCGAACCATAGCTCCTCCTGACCAGATTGACTTGATGATGTAGGGACCAGTCCAATTGGGTCTGAACTTGCCCCTTGGGTCGTGGATGGGAGCTCGGTTGTCCTTGAGTACCAAATCTCCTTCCTTTAAATTCTTGGACTTAACCTTCTTGTTGAAAGCCCGGGCAATTCTGCGCTGATATCCCTGAACATGGTACAGTGCTTTCAGTCTTCTTTCATCAAAGAGCATGAGTTCTTCAAATCTGCTCTGCTGCCAATCTGCCTCGGTTACTTGACACTCAGCCATTACTCGCAAAGACGGAACCTCAATCTCAATAGGTAAAACGGCCTCCATCCCATAAACTAATGAGTACGGAGTCGCCCCAGTAGAAGTTCTGATCGAAGTTTGGTAACCCCACAGAGCAAACGGCAGCTTATCTGGCCAGTCCCGGTAGGTTTCCACCATCTTCTGTAGTATGTGTTTGATGTTCTTGTTGGCAGCCTCAACCGCTCCATGGGTTTGCGGCCGATATGTGGACGACTTATGAAAAGCCACGTTGTATTTTTCCAACAAATCAATCACCTCCTTCTTGAAGTGGGAACCATTATCTGAAATTATCTCGTTTGGAACTCCATAGCAACAGATGATGTTGTTTCTGATAAACTTTGCGACATGTGAAGCCTTCAACACCGCATAAGATTGGGCCTCAACCCACTTCGTGAAATAATCTATTGCGACCAGGATGAACTCATGCCCATTCGACCCCTTTGGAGTGACGGCCCCGATCACATCGATTCCCCAGACTGAAAATGGCCATGGCGAAGTCATGTTGTATAGTTTTGACGACGGGATGTTCATGCGATTTGCATGAATCTGACATTTGTGGCATCGCCGGACAAAGCCGATACAATCCTCCTCCATGGTGGACCAGTAGTAACCCTGTCTGAGAATCTTCCGTGCCAGCATTACTCCATTCATATGTGCTTCACATTTCCCTCCATGGATGGCCTCTATTAGACGCTTTGACTCTTCGGTGTTAAACATAGTTTATGCATTCCTAGATGACCTCTCTTATACAGCTTACCCCCACAGATGATGAACTGAACGACCATTCTTCTAATTGCCCTTTTATCTTTGGCATTTACCCCTGGCGGATATGCTTCCTTCTCCAAGAAATTCCAAATGTCGTAATACCAGGGGTTTTTCATCCTGAACTTCATCTATGGCTGCAATCGACTCATAGGCAGGTGCAAATTTCTAGTCAATGATGATTGGACGCATCCGGACTCCACACGGGATGTCTATCATGGAAGATAGAGTTGCTAAAGAATCTGCGAACCTGTTGTTCTCTCTTAGTAGATGAGCAAAACTTAGCTTTTCAAACCGAGGAATTAGCAAATCCAGAGTCTGGTGATACATCATCATCTTTTCCTCTTTTACTTTCCAGTCTCCTTTTGCTTCAGACACAACAAGGTTCGAGTCCCCGATGACGTCCAGCCGTCTTGCCCCTAGTTCCAGGGCTGCTTCTAGACCAGCGATGCATGCCTTATATTCCGCTTCGTTATTCGAGACTTTGAACTGGAGTTTGAAGGCTAGAGGGATACGGGAATTGTCAGGTGCTATCAACAACACTCCTATTCCATACCCATATTGATTTGACGCTCCGTCAAAGTACATCGTCCAAGTTTCGTCGTCGATCTACAGAATCGCTTCATCTGGGAACAGGTACTCAACTGCTTTATTTCCCTCAACCGGGTGGTCGGCAAGGAACTCTGCTACTGCTCTTCCCTTTACTGACTTGCGTGTCACATACTTCAGATCAAATTCGGAGAGCAACAGCAACCAACGAGCTAGCTTACCCATAAGTGTTGGTTTCTCGAAAAGATATTTGATGGGATCGAGTCGTGAAACCAACATTACAGAGTGAGCTAACAAGTAGTGCCGCAGCTTCCTGGTAGCCCATACCAAAGCTCGGGTATTTTCACTCTCATTTTGCGCTCTAACATTTGCCAAGGCCGCCCTTTGCGGGTTTTCAACCTTGCGAGCTCAGTTTTTATGATTTCAAATTTTCTGTGCTCTGAGTTTTGCCTAGGTCGCCCTTTCGGGTTTTCGGCCTAGCGAGCCTCTCAGGGGTAGTATTTCTTCAACTTGTCCATATTGATCGGTTGTGAGAACTCTAAGCCATCTAGATCCATCAGAACCATAGCTCCTCCTGACCAGATTGACTTGATGATGTAGGGACCAGTCCAATTGGGTCTGAACTTGCCCCTTGGGTCGTGGATGGGAGCTCGGTTGTCCTTGAGTACCAAATCTCCTTCCTTTAAATTCTTGGACTTAACCTTCTTGTTGAAAGCCCGGGCAATTCTGCGCTGATATCCCTGAACATGGTACAGTGCTTTCAGTCTTCTTTCATCAAAGAGCATGAGTTCTTCAAATCTGCTCTGCTGCCAATCTGCCTCGGTTACTTGACACTCAGCCATTACTCGCAAAGACGGAACCTCAATCTCAATAGGTAGAACGGCCTCCATCCCATAAACTAATGAGTACGGAGTCGCCCCAGTAGAAGTTCTGATCGAAGTCTGGTAACCCCACAGAGCAAACGGCAGCTTATCTGGCCAGTCCCGGTAGGTTTCCACCATCTTCTGTAGTATGTGTTTGATGTTCTTGTTGGCAGCCTCAACCGCTCCATTGGTTTGCGGCCGATATGTGGACGACTTATGAAAAGCCACGTTGTATTTTTCCAACAAATCAATCACCTCCTTCTTGAAGTGGGAACCATTA
This sequence comes from Camellia japonica, assembly GCA_030407325.1. NCBI lineage: Eukaryota > Viridiplantae > Streptophyta > Magnoliopsida > Ericales > Theaceae > Camellia > Camellia japonica. The sequence goes on along the minus strand of JAPPVO010000002.1, from coordinate 212,661,116 downwards.
TCTGAAATTATCTCATTTGGAACTCCATAGCGACAGATGATGTTGTTTCTGATAAACTTTGCGACATGTGAAGCCTTCAACACCGCATAAGATTGGGCCTTAACCCACTTCGTGAAATAATCTATTGCGACCAGGATGAACTCATGCCCATTCGACCCCTTTGGAGTGACGGCCCCGATCACATCGATTCCCCAGACTGAAAATGGCCATGGCGAAGTCATGTTGTATAGTTTTGACGACGGGATGTTCATGCGATTTGCATGAATCTGACATTTGTGGCATCGCCGGACAAAGCCGATACAATCCTCCTCCATGGTGGACCAGTAGTAACCCTGTCTGAGAATCTTCCGTGCCAGCATTACTCCATTCATATGTGCTTCACATTTCCCTCCATGGATGGCCTCTATTAGACGCTTTGACTCTTCGGTGTTAAACACAGTTTATGCATTCCTAGATGACCTCTCTTATACAGCTTACCCCCACAGATGATGAACTGAACGACCATTCTTCTAATTGCCCTTTTATGTTTGGCATTTACCCCTGGCAGATATGCTTCCTTCTCCAAGAAATTCCAAATGTCGTAATACCAGGGGTTTTCATCCTGAACTTCATCTATGGCTGCAATCGACTCATAGGCAGGTGCAAATTTCTAGTCAATGATGATTGGACGCATCCGGACTCCATACGGGATGTCTATCATGGAAGATAGAGTTGCTAAAGAATCTGCGAACCTGTTGTTCTCTCTTAGTAGATGAGCAAAACTTAGCTTTTCAAACCGAGGAATTAGCAAATCCAGAGTCTGGTGATACATCATCATCTTTTCCTCTTTTACTTTCCAGTCTCCTTTTGCTTCAGACACAACAAGGTTCGAGTCCCCGATGACGTCCAGCCGTCTTGCCCCTAGTTCCAGGGCTGCTTCTAGACCAGCGATGCATGCCTTATATTCCGCTTCGTTATTCGAGACTTTGAACTGGAGTTTGAAGGCTAGAGGGATACGGGAATTGTCGGGTGCTATCAACAACACTCCTATTCCATACCCATATTGATTTGACGCTCCGTCAAAGTACATCGTCCAAGTTTCGTCGTCGATCTACAGAATCGCTTCATCTGGGAACAGGTACTCAACTGCTTTATTTCCCTCAACCGGGTGGTCGGCAAGGAACTCTGCTACTGCTCTTCCCTTTACTGACTTGCGTGTCACATACTTCAGATCAAATTCGGAGAGCAACAGCAACCAACGAGCTAGCTTACCCATAAGTGTTGGTTTCTCGAAAAGATATTTGATGGGATCGAGTCGTGAAACCAACATTACGGAGTGAGCTAACAAGTAGTGCCGCAGCTTCCTAGTAGCCCATACCAAAGCTAAGCAAGCCTTCTCCAGCGGTGTATATCGGGTCTCATATTCTAGCATCTTCTTGCTCAAATAGTAGATGGCTTTCTCCACCTTGTCCTCTGATTCTTGCGCAAGCATGCAACCCATTGTAGTCTCAATCACTGACAGATACAAAATCAACGGTTTCCCCGGTTCCGGTGGTGACAAAACGGGCTAGTTCTGTAGATATTCTTTAATCTGTTCAAACGCAGCTTGACATCGGCCGTCCCATTGGAATTTCTTGCCTTTCTTCAGGAGACCAAAAAGTGGTTCACAAGTCAAGGTTAATTTTGAGATAAACCGTCTTATGAATTGCACTTTACCCAGAAAGCCTCGCACCTCCTTTTCAGTCCTTGGTGGTGGCATTTCTAAGATGGCTTTGATTTTGGAAGGGTCGACTTCGATGCCCCTTTGTGTAATCAGAAACCCCAACATTTTTCCTGCTGTAACACCAAACGTACACTTTTGAGGGTTCAGCCGCAACCGGAATTCCCTGATCCTTTGAAAGAACTTTTGCAAGGCGGTGTAGTGGCCCCCTCTATCTTTGGACTTGACAATCATGTCGTCCACGTACACCTTAACTTCTTTGTGGATCATATCGTGTAATATTGTGGTCGCGGCCCGTTGATAAGTAGCTCCAGCGTTCTTCAACCCAAACGGCATTACCCTGTAGCAGTATGTCCCCCACGGGGTGGTGAATGCAGTCTTTTCCCGATCTTCGGGTGCCATCACTATTTGATTGTATCTTGAGAAACCATCCATGAATGAGAGCAAAGCATGCCCTGCTGTGAAATCTACCAGCTCATCGATGTGCGGCAAGGGAAAGTCGTCCTTCGGACTAGCTTTGTTCAAATCCCTAAAGTCCACGCACACCCGGATCCTGCCATCTTTCTTCGGCACCGGAACAATGTTGGCTAGCCAAATCGGGTATTCGGATACCAGCAGGAAGCCTGCGTCGATTTGCTTGGTGACCTCTTCCTTAATCTTGAGAGCCCAGTCCGGGCGGATCCTCCTGAGTTTCTGCTTGACAGGTCGGGCCTCGGGGTCAAGGGGGATCCGATGCTGTACAATCTCAGGATCGATTCCAGGCATGTCTTCGTAGGACCACGCGAAAACATCTTTGAAATCTTTTAATAAAGCGACTAAGCGCTCGCGTTCCTCCGAAGACAACGTGGACCCGATCTGGACCAGCCGCGGGTCCTCCTCAGTACCAATGTTCACAGTAATGATTTCATCCATTAATGGTTTAACAAATCTCTCTTGCTCTTGCTCAATTAAACGTTGTAAAACCAGAGAAACTTCGTCCTCGTCGTTTTCATCAAAGTTTTGAAAGTCTGAATTAATGCAATAAATCAGGGGCACAAAAAAGTACTCAGAAACCACAGATATTTGATTCTCATTAGGCACATCCAAATTGTCCGATTCCTCGGTTACTCCAGACTTAAATGAAAAGGAAAAAGATGACCTAGACAGAACTGTGGCATCCGGGTCAACATCCCTAGGATTACCAGACTCAAACTCAGTCGAGCTGGAATTTGATTCCGACTCACAGGATTCGGTGGAATCAGACTCCGGCTCACTACCTGACCCGGTGCTGCTGGACAGAAATCCCTCTTCATATTGCCAAGTGAGAGAGGGTGCGATAGATGCATCCAAAATAGCTGCTGGTAGGCCCACAGTCGTTTCATCCCCAATCATGGAAACCGCGAAGTTATCCCCCAAGCACTTATGGTCAATCGAAGGATCTGAGAGTAGACATGCCAGCGCTACCCCCATTTCAATTTCAGCGCCTTCTGAGTCCACTGCCTTACACTGCTCAACCTCAACTATCCCTATGCATCAATTCGAAAGGCTTCCCAGCCTACTTTGCTCTGGCTCTTCCGGCCATTTCTTTTCCTTTCCTCACCCAGTCCTCTTTGGTGGGCAGATAACCCAGTCCAAAGGTATGCGGGTTGTGTGGCACTTTGGCCAATGCTGCGACGCCTTTCCTGCCGCTCCTTCCTAATCCCATCCCGGGGATGTGTTGTAGCTTGTTCATGAGGTAGACGAATTGAGCACTGACGTACACACCTTCATTCACAGCCATGATATTCTGCACTACCCGGGCCTCTGCCAAAGTGAACCCTGACAAGAACACATCCTCCGTGCCCTGCTCGATTTCCAAAACCGGTGTAGACACTTCTGGCAGTGGATGGATGGATGAATTTCCGAAAACAATAGCCACCCCCTTCCCGTGAGGGTACTTCAACATCTGGTGTAAAGTGGAAGAGACTGCCTTCACTTGGTGCAACCACGGCCGTCCCAAGAGTAGATTGAAGGTTGCGGGAACGTCCAAGACATGAAATTCGATGTTGTGTTGTCCTGGACCAACCTAGGTCTGAATCTTGACAGTCCCCATCACCTCCCTACTGGTATTATCGTATGCTCTGATCACCTGAGTAGTCGGGACGAAGTCCCCGGGCTTCAACCCAATTGCATACGCTGTTCTGGCTGGGCAGACATTGATGGCGGACTCGGTGTCAACAAGTACCACCGGTATCCACTTGTCTCTGCATTCTACGGAAATGTAGAGAGGTTTATTATGATTCACGCCCTCAGGCGGCAGTTCCTTATCTGAAAAGGTTAATGCCGGGGAACCTCCTCCCGGAAAAACCAGCCCAACCAGCTGTTCTAGTGTAGTATCGATAGAGAGTTTGGCCTTGTCCATAGCAGATAGGACAGCCTGTCTGTGTACCCGTGAAGCCATAAGCAGTCCCCAGATGGAGATGTCTGCCTGTATCTTCTTTAATTGCTTAAGCACAGCTTCTTCTTTAATTTGTTTCTCTCTCTGTTTCTCGGCTTCCTTGTCTTTTCCTGATGTCTCTGGTTGGTCCAAATGCGGGGGCTTGAAGTACCGCCCGCTTCTAGTCATGTGGTCCACCTCATCGAGGTACCAGGTGTCATCTGGTTGGTTCCTTCCCCAATCATCATCTGTGTGGGCAAGACATAAATCATCGTCTTCCCACCACATCCCGCTATCGTTCCACAGGCACCTGTCTGGTCCTGGCATGTTTGTACTCTCAGTACTTTCATCCCATATGCTCACAGCACTCTTAATCCCTTCATGGGCATTGGCTTTCCAGACTCTCTCAGAATCCCAATTCTTATCTTGTTCCGCCTGTGTTAGCACGGTTTGTTGTTCGTTTTTTCCTGCATTCACAATGTCTTGGTTCTGAGCGAAATTCTTTGTACCGGCACTCTCCGGTAATGTACTCTGACTTTCGGCCCTTCCGGCCATCACTGATACCCTTGCCCCTGCCGGACTTTGCTCTGATTGAAATTCCACAACGTCTAGCTGATCATCTCACCACCCAATAGCTTCTGCCGACTCCCCATATTCAAACCAGTTGATTGTTGCATCCCTTGATTCTTGGTTATTGAAGAACTGGAGTTTGGCAAAGTCCTCCTCCACTGTTGTCAGATCATCCGCTCCCTGTTCAAGTCTGTCCCCGTGAATCACACACAGTTCAGCTTTTTCTGGCAGCCCCACACTCGGTCAGACTGGCCCACTGACAAGATGTATTCACTTGGATCGTAGGCTTCTCCAGCAAAATTCCCAGACTACTCAATCCCAGGCTCAATAATTCCGCTTTCCTCTGACACTTGCCCTATCCCTTCTTCGGTGGTCACCACCATTGGCTCAGATTGGGTTGTGGAGATGTCCAACATGCACAAGTCAGTGCAGTCATGAAGGATCACCTTTGGCTTGGGTAGGTGGGAGGGAGTAATATAGATACTAGGATCGTAGGACACGACCCCAGTCTAGATAAGATTGACTCTTTTGGACGGTGGAGTTTGGTTATGTGTGGGGAGTGGATTGGTTGTGACGTTGGTTCTCTCGAGAGGCAGAATAATATTCTTGTCAATGAGGTCTTGAATCTCGTGACGCAGCCGGAAGCATTGGTCTGTATCGTGGCCATGCTGCTGGTGGTATGCACAGTACCTGGCTGGGTTGTGAGAGGGGGGGAGGGGATTTGGTAATGGCCTCGGCTCTAGGGGTTTTAGATGCCCCTTTCTGATTAGAACCCCGAGAGCCTTAGACAAAGGCATGTATAGTGGAGTGAAGGTTCTTTGGTCCCTGGGTTGGTATTTTGGGGCTTGGGTACTGCTCCCAGATGTACTGGAAAAGGGTGTGGCAACCATGGGTCTTGGGGGAGGGGGAATGGTGGTGACCATACTGACCTCCGAAGTTCTTGTATTTGCAGCGCCACTCGGGCTTGCGTTGTTGTTGCGGTTAAATGTCCTCCGGGGTTGCTCCCGGTCCTGGTCAATCAGACCTTGTTTCATTGCATCCTCGATTTGTAACCCCATCTCGTGTAGATCTGAGAAGGTGGGGAAGGGGAGTACAATCATCTTCTGCATGAGTTTTGGTTGGAGATTGCGCACAATCATCCTAATTTGGTCTTTATCAGTGGGCCTCAAAGTCATCATCGATGCCTTCGCCCTCCATCGAGTCACAAAGTCTGAGAAAGTCTCCTTGGGCTCTTGTCTCGTTGTCTCGAGATCACGAGTTGTATTCTCGATTTGGGTATTGTACGAGTACTGTGCAACGAAGGCCTCAGCCGTTTCATCCCAGCTTCTTTTGACCTCGTCCTCCAACTTTGCGTACCAGATGGCAGCTACTCCTGACAAGGTTCGGCCGAATAGTGAAAGTTTTTTTGGTCTGGCCAGGCCCATTGGCTGCAATATGTCTGAAAATAGCCGAAGATGGACCATGGGGTCCCCAGATCCATCGAAGCGATCAATCTGTGGCATTTTGAATCTGTCTGGCAATGTCACGGCCACATCGATATAGCCATCCTCGATGTCCGGAATGGCTTTCACCCCTTGGGATTTCTTAAAAAGCTTCTCGAGCTTGCTTAACTTCAGCGCGGTATGGTCTATCTCAAACTCTAAGGGAGAGTCCGGGTGGTTGGGTGTATGGGTCTTGGACAGTTGTGGCGGAAGCGGGGGCGGAGCTGGCCCCGTTGGAAGGTCTGTGTCCTCCTGGATGTTCTGGACATTGGGCAGAGTGTTCTGAGTGTTTGGTAAGGCATTTTGAACAGTAGGTGCCTGCTCGGGTAATGGGGCCCCTGGTGGAGGAGGAACCTAATGTGAAGCAGATGCCGCATTCTGCTGTTGCAGCCTAGTGATTAGTTCGGCTTGCTGGGCCATGACTGTGGCCTGTTGTTTAGAAAATTCCGCCTGGCGGATGGCATCCTCCTGCATCTGTCTCATGCTCTCCTGCATTTGGCGCATCATTTCTTCTATGCCAGCCATATTCTGTTGGTCTTGCTGACTGACTGGTAGGTGAATTTCTATGGCAGAAACCTCAACCTCAACCCGACTGTCTACTACTATGGTAGACCACTGCCCCGGTAATCCCTGCTCTGACACACTGCACCTTCTTGGCCTTCTTCTAACAACTGGGGGGAAGAGACTGGAACACTGGATGTCCGTCAACCAGATCCTCAGATCGATTGAGCCGACGACCTCTTATCCAAAGTGCTTGGGGAATATCTAATGGTTCGGAAGCAATTGTGCTAAAACTACCCTAGCAAAAAGATAAATAAAGTGAAAAGGAAATAAATAACCAGATAAATGAACAACATAACGGCTTAAAATAAATACACAACACACAGTCGGGCATAACAACACACGGTTGATAAGCTGAATATACACTATCTTCAAATACTGATCACTGTCCCTGAATCACTGTCCCCAATGGACTAAATCTGATACCCGCAGATAACTGATTCTCAATCACTGACTGATGCCCACAGGCCTGATGCCCAAACTCATGAACTGATACATGCATTCCCTGTAGAGACGCACTCTAACAAGCATATAACAGATAAGTGAGAGCCAAAACACCCCTATGTTGAGGTGGGGTTTCCCTGTCCTATTTTGTCAGGAACTAGGGTTTCACTACGCACACAGTAGTTTCAAACAACCTATAAACGGGTGAGCAACCTGTCATAGTTTGGAATGGCCACTATGGATCCGAATATGCACTAGGTCGAATGGTCAAAAGGGTGCCCCGGTAAGACCGGGTTTGTGTTCCCATACTGGCAGAGCCCGTAACCGGTCAGCCTTATGGACATGCCTTGACAAGACAAGCCTCCGGCAAACCGCTCAGGAATAGCAGATGGCAAACACGGTGTCCTAGGCGCACCAATGCAAATGCAATGCAAAGAAACACAAGTGTAGTCAAAACCAGATGTCATGAGTTCGAGTCAAGTTCTCTAACTCCCCAGCAGAGTCGCCAAAAACTGTAACAAGCCCGCGGGGGACCTCACTACAGCTCAGACTCGATTTGTGTCACGGTTCTTAATCTTGAACCAAAGAGTCCAAATCTGACAAATCATTTTGAGAAAACAGATTTTTGTAAAGAAGTGCCAAACATGGACTGCTTTGCCAGATATAGAGTCGCCACCTAAATATTTTTTAATGGGGAAATTTAGGAAACCCTGACTCGGTGCCAAAGGCCACGTGTCTGTCATCACCAAAGTTGCATCGGCTCGGGAACTTGGGTACGATTGGGGAAGGTCACTTCGTGAGCACCCCCGCTCGCTCGGTCAAAGACCGGCCTCTACTAACCATGATATGAATTTTTGAAAACATTGTGTGTTCTTATTCCGGTTATTAGCCTAGATTTACTATGTGATGCGCACAACATACAAGTATAGACCGGGTCGCCTAAATTGGAACAAAACATTTCATGTTTGTTTTTTTGCTACTCGCAAGTAGGCTTAAAATGCGGATTTTGCCACCCTCAGGTGGGCTTAGAAAAAGATGGTTTTGCCACTATCTAGTGGGCTTAAAACTCACAGTCAATGCATTTGTTCCAATCCAAATAACCCAACCTTCACCCACAGGCATTCAGGCAGTTATATCACATAAGCAAATAGCCTCATGGTAAGCATGCTATTCATGGCAGTCACTCACACGCATGCAAGGATGCTAAAGCATAAAACTCACTGAGTACTCCAAGCCAAAACAGAAGCTCATTAGAAATCATGCATGATCCTAAGTATACAGAAATGCCTAATGCAACACATGCAAAAATGCAAACTATAGCAGGCTCGGCTATTCTAAACATGGCATATGAGATGCAACAGCTAACATGTATTCAACTTAGGATTGAAATACAAATGCAGTTAGTATGATGCACCGAGCCCGGTGCATGCAAAACAGATGAATGAATGCAAACATGCTATCATACTGTATGCTAATTGAAATATGCCCTAATCTAAACATCATAAGCGGGTAAATAAAAGGAAAGAAAGACGTGGGGTTGGAAGACATACATCACACACACGCACGCACACTTATTACAGTTTTGCCCTCGCGCAGAGGGTTCGAAAGAATAGTACACAGTCCCAAATAAAAGAATAGTACAATCCAAATATGTACAAATTCCTAATTAATTTACAAATTAACTAAGAAAATAATAAACTGGCATGCAAGCCAGAGACTGCCTTGATTCCGCTCCGGACGATGGATGATGCATGTTCGGTTTGCCTTGCGCGGAAATCCACGACGATGCCCCGATTAGCCTCTGTTTGCACTTGTTCTTGGAATGCGTGCCAAGCTCTGAAAGGTTGATGATTCTTGATTTTGCTGCAACAGAGAGCAGGAAAGGGGCATAGCAATGTATTTTCACAAATGTATGCATGCCTCGATCCTCGTGCCACCAATCACGCATCTCGATGCATGATGGCCGAGGAGTCAAATTGCACAATTCAATATGAAATGAATGCACAGGAAAACACAACAAAACCTAACTCCATCATGGATGATCCGGAGTGTCGGTGATTGGGGAATTGAGACACGTTCTGTCACTCGGAGTATAAAACGCACCTCGTTTCCTGTGCCCGGGCTAACTCCTATCCCGGACACAATGCAATATGCATGACATGCATGAATGCAATCTAAGATACAACCTAGCATACACAATGCTATGAAATGGCATACACGATGCACGAGGTAACATGGCATACACAATGCGCTAACATACACCCTAGCACACGCAATGCAAAGGACTAAGATTTGGCATACACAATGCAATATGGGCTTACACTAACATGAATCGACCTCAGCCACACTCACATAAGAGGCCATAAGATGAAAATGAGACAACTCGAAATGCGTGCACACGTGCACGCAAACCGAGGACCGAACCTACGGCACGGAATGCGACTCCAACAAGGCATGGCAAAACATCGAATATGACATACTATCATGAAAATTTCAGAGGCAAAATGAGATGCAAAACAGCCCCGAAATGTGGTAAAATGACACCCGATGCATGGAACGAGTCCCGAAACATGAAATTTGGCACCCGAAATGACTTATAGCTATGCAATGCATGCACTATATGAACATGAAGTGTGAAGACAAAAGCAAGGCAGCCCCAAAACAAGCATTTTTATAGTTTATGGCAAGGCCAAGCATCGGGCAAACATAGGGCTAAATTAGCATGCAAAAATGGGGGAAAAGAGAGACACAAAGAAGCAAGTGACAGCTGCTGATCCTGAACAGAAAATGGCCCTTCTTCAATGTTGAAGAGGGGCCCAAAATATGATGTTTTACAGTTTATGACAAACCACAAAAACAAACACAAGTATAGCTTACCTCCGATGCAAGAAATGGGCCCAAGAAGAGACAAAGAAGCAACTGATATATGCTGGTCCCAAACAGGTAAGGGCCCTTCAACAATGTTGAAGAGGGACCCAAAATATGATGTTTTACAGTTCGAACCAAGGTCCAAAAATAGAAGCTTGATAGGCTAATAAATCATGCAAAAATTGGGGGAGGGGAAATGAGCAAGTAGTAGTAGGAAGTCCCAAACAGGGTATGACCCTTAATGAAACAGAAAAATGAGCTCAAAAAAATGACATTTTCAGTTATGGCCGGAGTTCAAAACAGCAAGCAAAAAGGGCTAAGAAATGTTACAAAAATGAGCTAGAAAAAGGGAAATGGTGCTTACCTATGAAGACCAAGCCTTGGCTGCCTCTTGAACTGAGAAATGGTGCCTCTTAGCCTCTGGAAAAGTCCTCCAAGCTGCTGGAATGGAGTTGGTGGTGTGGTGCTAGGTGGTGATGAAGAAGAAGGGTTGGACTTGGATGTTTTGAGGGTAGAAATGAGAGAGGGAGAGGAGATACAATGCAAGGGCTCAAAGGGGTTTTTTTTTCCAACCCTTATACCAGAGCTAGAGGCTCTGTTATATAGGCAAATGAGGGGGAGAAAGAAGGGGAAAAAAGGGGGGGGAATGGATTCAAGTTTCCCCCCAAAAGTTGGCCCCCCGGATACAAAATCTGGGGGGAAAAAAAGTGCACATCTGTAATGAAGAGGGTGCAGGGGTTCAGACCGGCCAGCTGGCCTGGCTGCAGGTGGCCGGCCGGCCGGCCACCCCCCATGGCCGGTCGGCTAGGGGTCAAAAAGGCCAAGAAGAAATAGTGGCCGGCCACCACAGATTGGTGGCCTCCCAAGTGTCCTCAACACAACCCTGTGGTTCAAAATTGGCTACAGTAAATCAGGAGAGAGAACAAACCACTTTTAGGAGGGGTTCAAAAGGGTCAAATGGAATTACTGGCCGGCCACCAAATATTGGTGGCCTCCCAGATGTGCACAACACAAATATATGGTTTGGAGCTGGAAAAAGTGAGCTTAGGGTCTTCAACATTGGCTTTGAAGTGAGAAAAACGGGCGTCGGAGGGCGATGATGGAATATAACTGGTTGCTGGAACAATTACTGGCCTCCCACCCTTCTACGACCTTCCTGGTGATGAAACAGAGGTCCCTGCCAAAAATGAGCGAAAACCGATGCAAAATGAAGGTTCAAGGGCCGAAACGCGCAGTCCGAGGCCCCGAAAACTGACTGTTAGGCACCGGGAGTGGTGTTCGACCACGAAGTTGGTCTCTTGGACCACAGTGTCCCTCGAAAGGGAGTAAATAAGATGCATGCCAAAAACCGGAGCAAACAGAGGTAGTTAGGCGGTCCCGAACCAAGGCACACGGCCTGACGGCTCCGAAAACTGAGAACCGGGCTCCGAAATGGGAAAAGTGGCCTACGACCACGGAATGTAGCCTACGGGCACTGAGAGATGATCTACTAGACCTCTCCCTCCCCTCAGGGAAAGAAACAGAGAAAACTGAGCCTGGTTCGCAAACCGAGGCAAAGTACAGAAAGAGTTCGGAAGTCCGGAGGCAAGGCTCGCTGCCGAGACCCTGAAACTTCTGAACGAGCACGATATGCAACATCACCAAGCGCTCAATCGGTGACGTATGAGTCTTAAGGTCGGTCAAAAATGGGGTGTTTACAGCTACAATCTGACGAGGATATTAGATATGCATGTGAATTTGGTGAGGATATTACATATATATGTGAATTGTGATAAGAACAACACTTCTTAATTAAAGGGGGTTGAATTCAGTGATTTTTGAGCTACAATCGCATTTTCATTTGTTACCATTTAAACTAGACAAGAACAAGAATGATTTATGGGATACCAACGCTGTAGGAAATTACACTTTTTGTGACCAAATTTGGCGACTAAAAAAAATTTAGTTGCCAAAAGTTGTGCAATTGGCGATCAAAATTTATATTTGTCGGCAAAAGTACAAGATTTAGCTACTAATTTTTTTAGTCAGGGTACATTGATTATTGGCGACTAAAAAAAATTTGGTCACTAAAAATGCCACAATTGGCGACTAAAAAAATTTATAGTTGCTGTATAGTTAGTTTTGGCTACTAAAATTATTTAGTCGCCGAATGAAAAATAAAAATTTATTTTTTATTTGGCGAGCAAGCTTTGGTCGCCAAAAATTTATTTTAGTCGATGTATGCTAGTTTTGGCTACTAAAATTATTTAGTCACCGAATGAAAAACACAGATTTACTTCCTTTTTTTTTTGGCTACCAAAAGTTTGGTCGCCAAAAAATTATTTTCAGCGACTAAATAAATTTTAGTTGCTGTATAGTTAGTTTTGACTACTAAAATCATTTAGTCCCGGAATGAAAAACATAACTTTACTTTTTATTTTTGGCGACCAAACATTTGGTTGCCAAAAACTTATTTTCAGCGACTAAAGGTCTGGTCGCCAAAAATTTATTTTCAGCGACTAAATAAATTATAGTCGTCATATACTAACTTTTGTCGACTAAAAGAAATTTAGTCGCCGAATAACTAATATAATTTTAATTTTAATCTTTGGTGGCTAACTCATTTGGATACATTGATGGTGACCAAAACACATTCAGTCGGTATTTTAAATAATGATAGTAAGAATAATTGGGTGTAACAAGTCTGAATATGAAATTGACCAAGAATTTGAGATGCTCATTTGTTTGGTTTAAGTGAATTGGTAAGAACATGCCCATTTAAATGATGGAAAACCTTGTTTTATTGTGGACTTTTCTGGTTGTATTAGAGAGCTTGAGAATAGCAAGCAAGCATTATATAAATCTGTCACATTCAGAGATGCAGTAGCTGAAGTAGAATACAAGATTTATATCTTTCTTAAAGCAAGATATAAATCTTGTATCCAAGAGCTTGAGAATAATTCTTTAATGCTCCATGAACATTGATGAATGGTATCTCTGCATTTCCTGAGTTTGTTTGGGTTTTTAATACTCATTTCTGTAGCTCTTGTCAAAAAGTATCTTGCCATTCCTAGTTTCTTTTTTTGTTGTGGTACAAATTTATATCTTTCTTAAAGCAATGGAAATTCTTCACTACCAATAAATGCAACTATTTTTAAACTAAGATCTTCACTTTTTCTCACTCAATTCAAATTACTACCTTCTTTTTTGGCTAATAAAGCTTGAAACTTTTGAAAATAAGAGACAGAACAAAGAGTGCTGACTTGAATGAACACATACCTGTTATCAGAACACATCCACACAAATCAAGGGCTCTAAGATCGGGGGATCCATATGCTAAACTCATTACCCCCACATCACCAACATTCCCACACCATCCCAGATTCAAGGACTGCAAATGACGACAGTTGTGTCCAATAGTCTGCACATGATAGCTTAGTAAAGTGAGAAAATAAAACTCTACCGATCATAAATAAGTAATAACAAGCTCTAACTCTTTCTTACCTTCAACGCCTTGTCAGATGCAGCTTTCACACATCCACAAAGATTTAAGTACTTCAATTTTCTGCAAACTGAGCCAAATATGCAAGACCCATATTGCTGAAGGCAGTACACCCACTGATGTTAAGTTTTATAAGATTTGGACACCCCTGAGCCAAAGCAAACAGAGAGCGATCATTAAGCTTGAAGCTCTTGCTGAGGTCCAAATCCTGCAGGTCATGGCAGTAATTTGCAATAGTCTCGACGGCATTATCTTGAAGCTGTGGTTTATCCTGACGCAGAATCGGGGTCTGCAGTTTTGTGAATTTAGGAGCAAGAGATAGAACCAAGTTGTTCATGTTGTTCTTGCACCTAAAGAAAAACTTTGACTGTTAGTGAGAGATCATCTAGCGGACACAGGATAATGTCAGATAAGACATAGTTATCAAGTAACATGGAAAAAAAGAAAAAGAAAAGGTGCATGAAACAGTAGTCATACTCACGAACTACCTAAAATTAAACAAAACAACCTTTTGTTTGATCCTATATATTATGTCTTATTGTTCGTATTGGCCTATCAATTTCTCGCTATTGAAGTGGATGTACCTCCAGTGCTCTGTGAACTGAATCTAAACACCAATCTAGAGCATGTATTGGATGTTGTCCAATACACCGGAGACCGATAGAGATAGACAGGTTTCTCCACAAAGGAAGACATATAATGATCTTACTCATCATTTTATAAGCCAAATCATGCAAAACACTCATACAATGGACTAATTGTTAAGAAGTATTAATGTCAAGAGACCAATGTTTGCACCATCCTCACAGAAAAACAAAATGGATGCTAAATTACACTGACGAGGACAATAATGATTGTGAAAGAGCCACGTGAACATATTTTTATTCAAATTCAAGACAGTTACTGGGGAATTTAAAATTCAAAATGACATAACCATTATAGACCGTTGATTTTGGATATACATTGCAACCTTATGGATCTCCATTACAACCATTTAACGAAGAGGAACCAAATCCTAACCAGTAACATAAGAAAAAAAGTTATGCACATGTTTTATTTTTAACAACATCATCAACTACCAAAAACTTAAAATCTATCATGTCCAGCGTAGTTGATTGCAAAGAATAAAGATAACACAAAACATAACACAATTTACAATTATACCCAGAGAATACATTCTCATCTTTATAAAGGCAATCAGAATAACAAGTAAACCAAGGAACACACCAAGACCAAATCAAACAAAACAAATAAATGGATATGATGCTTGGCCAAAGGAAGGAGAAGCCTAGCCAAAGGCTAAAGAACCAAGGAAGGAAAAACTCAGACCCTGCAGCATTTACATCGGCGACTCCTTTCAACTTTTTGTTGATGGGAGCTCAAACCGGCAGGGGGCAGGGGCAGGAGTAGTGTTGATATCCCCCGATGGAGAGATATTGGAGCAGTCCATTCGACTGGGGTTCAAAGCCTCGAACAATGAGGCGGAGTATGAAGCATTGATTGCTGGACTGAAGCTGGCAGTAGCAGCGGAAGCAGATGAGGTAATTGTCTTTTGTGATTCACAACTTATAGTGAATCAAACTACGGGAGAGTTTGCAACTAGAGATGAACGGATGTCGGCATACGCAAAAGAAGTCATTAGGCTTGCAGCCTTGTTTCAAAACTGTCGGCTTCTTCAGGTTAGCCGAGATAATAACAGTCACGCCGACGCGTTGGCCAATTTAGCAAGTTCAATGCAAACCGGAAAGACGAGGACAATATTGATCGATTACCTATCAGGCCCGAGCATAGAGCCACCGAACACAATGCAAGAGGCATTATGTGTGGACATGGGACCGAGCTGGATGGATGCAATTGTTGCATTCCTCAAAGACGGAAAGTTACCAGAAGGTCGAAAGGAGGCACACAAGGTCAGATTGAAGTCGGCAAGATTCAGTCTGACAGCAGAAGGACACCTCTACAGAAGATCCTTCACTGAACCTCTTCTAAGGTGTGTACACCCTCTTCAGATTGAAGACTTTTTATACAAAATCCATGAAGGAATCTGTGGAAGCCACACAGGGGGCAGATCATTAGCTCACAGGGCCATTACCCAGGGGTATTGGTGACCCTATATGCAAAAAGATGCAGAGGCCTATGTGAAGAAGTGTGAACAATGCCAGAGGTTTGCACCTTTGATATATCAGCCAGCTGCTGACTTGAACCCGGTGTCCAGCCCTTGGCCATTTGCCCAATGGGGCATGGATCTCGCTGGACAATTTCCCCAAGCAACTGGACAGCGGAAGTACCTACTGGTAGCAACAGACTACTTCACAAAGTGGATAGAAGCAGAGCCTCTTGCCAAGATCCGAGATGTGGATGTGAAGAACTTCATCTGGAGAAACATCATCACCAGATTTGGGATTCCAAGAGCAATAGTTGCTGACAACGGAACACAGTTTGACAGCAAACTCATCAAGAATTTTTGTGCAAAGTTCAAGATAAAGAATTACTTTTCAATACCAAGTTTTCCCCAAAGTAATGGGCAAGCAGAAGCATCCAACAAAGTAATTCTGGATGGGATAAAGAAGAGGCTGCAGGCAGCAAAAGGAAAGTGGGTAGACGAATTGCCCAATGTGCTCTGGGCATATCGCACTACGCCAAGAAGATCAACAGGGGAATCCCCCTTCGCCATGACTTATGGCACAGAGACAGTCATTCCATTGGAGATCGGCATCCCAGGGATCAGAACCCAGGGAGTTGAAAACGGGACTAATGATGTGCTCTTAGCCCGAGATCTGGATCTACTAGAAGAAAGAAGAGAGAAAGCTACAATCCAGCTTGCAGCATACCAGCAACAGCTTGCCAAAGCTTACAACAAGAAGGTTAATCCAAGGGATTTTGAAGTCAACGACCTAGTCCTGAGGAAAGTCGTCGGCAATAAGAAGAATCCCAGAGAGGGCAAGCTTGGCCCAAACTGGGAAGGACCCTACAGAATTACTTCGGTGTTAGGAAATGGGGCATATCGGCTCGAAGATAATGAGGGCAAAGCATTGCCTAGGCCATGGAACACTTGTAATTTAAAGTTTTTCTATCATTAGATGTTGTTTGATTTTTTGCCGATGTGATCAATAAAATCTCAGCAGGATTTTCCAGAACTTATAAAACTATGCATAATGTTGCTTTTTCTTGTTTTCTTCGAATAATGAGAACCCAAGTGGAACTTAGGTTCACATTGGGGGCAGAGAGAAGACAGTAATGCTTAGCCGAAGTTATGCATAGCCGAGGTTAAACAGAGATTATGCTTAACCGAAGTTAAGCTGAGATAAATTCCTTATCTTTACTTGTTGAAATTTGTAGTAATTTGCAAGTTAAAGTTAAGCAGAGATAAATTCCTTATCTTTACTTGTTGAAATTGGTAGCAATTTACAAGTTAAAGTTAAGCTAAGATAAATTCCTTATCTTTACTTGTTGAAATTTGTAACAATTTACAAGTTAAAGTTAAGCTGAAATAAATTCCTTATCTTTACTTGTTGAAATTTGTAGCAATTTACAAGCTAAAGTTAAGCTAAGTATATTGTTTAAATCCTTGTTGAAATTTGTAGCGATTTACAAGTATGGTAGACTAAGATTACTGTACAAACACTTGTTGAAATTAAGGATTGCAGGTCAGTATCTTGCCGACGCCGACGTAAAATTTGAAGTTATCATACCCGAGGTATGTAACCCCGAGAAGATTATGCAAAGGAAGAACTATGTAAATCATGCAAAATATTCTAAGTGCAGAACCATACAGAAGCAATGAAGAAGAATCAACAAACATTCAAAGAAAAACAACTGCAATTGTATATAAGGAAGGCACTATGGCCTAGCAAAAGTAAATTGTTCTTAAACAATAAGGAGGCACATCGGCCATACAAAGGAACTTGTATTGTCCAAAGGAAAAAGGAAAAAAAAAACAACAAAGTACAAAGAAAGAAAGATCAAAGTTGTGTTTCTTCAACATCAGGAGCAATCTGGGCTCGCACCTCGGCCACTTCTCGAAAAACAACCTCGGTAGACCCTTGAGGAGCTACTTCACCAGACGTTTCCGCCTCGATCTCGGCGTCAATCTCTGCAAGAGTCTCATCAAGGCCTTTCTCAGTTGGAGGAACGTCGGACGGTGTCTGCTCAAGAGCAGCCTCCTTGGCAACCACTTCATCCTCCTCATCATGTGTCAAATCCAGAACCTGATCAACCTGAGGGAGGGACTTGGTCCCAGTGGCATCCTTGGGCTTCCTGACCAAGGCTTCATCATCGTCCTCTTCCTCTTCAGCCTGAGATTCAAACTCAGCTTCTTCCTCAGTTTGACTTGGAGGAGGAGGAGGAAATGGCAAAGGAATGGCTTCGGCCTTGCACCATGGCGAATCAGCAGGAAGATCAAGTTTTTTAGCTAAGGACATCCAACCAAGGGAAAAACCCCTGTTGCATGCCTGCTTAACTTGTAACTTGTAGTCTTCTGCAACATCGGCCATGCCTTGGGCATATGCCTTCTCATCGGCCGCCTTGATTTCGGCGTCCTTGGAGGCCAGCGCCTCGTGAAGTTCTTGCTCGGCCTGGGCAGCCTTCGCCTGAGCTTCTTTCTTTTCTGCCTCGGAAACGTTTTTAATGGCTTCAGTAGCCTCGGCCTTCTCATCAGCCTCTTACTTAGCCTAAGTTGCAGCCTCAACTTGATCTTCCAGAGTTTTCATTTTACTTTGAAGACGATTATTTTGTTTTTGAAGGGCAGTGCACTCCCTCTTCATCTCGGCCAACTTCTCCCTCGTTTCAAAAGCTTGCATGGAGAAGGAATGAGCATGTTGAATGGCCTGAAAGAATACAAGGCAAAAGTTATTACAAAATATTGCAACACTTTACAAGTATGAAGAAAGTGGCAGGAGGACAAGTTATCAAATTCAAAGACTTACTTGGACGGAATGCTGCAGCATAAGGGCAAAATTCTCGAATTCACTCATCTGGGCATTGCGCTCAAGATCGCCTTCGAGAAGAACTGCAGTACTGAGTGCCACGCCGACATTAACGTCGTCGGCGCTCTCATCTGCATAAACAGGCCTATTCTCAAGGGTGATTTTAGGCTCCCAGGGAACTTTTGGGACTTTGGATCCCGAGGTCGTCCCAGTGGATGACTTTTGTTTCTTTGATGGAATGGATCTAGAGGGTTGCGTCTCAGCCGACCTCTTCGCAGGCACAGAAGTGGCCTTCTTGCTCTCGGCTAATTTAGAGATAGGCAGAGCATCTTCAGCCTGGGAGATCTTGAACAATGGGCTTTGGGCGGACCATTTCGGCAGTTTTGACAAGGCGACACCGGCGTTTTCTTTCTGGAATTGGGATTAAGTAAGGGGCTGAGGTGGATGGAAGATCGGCTGGGTCAGAAGTGGAGCCTTGATCTGTTCGTGATGAAGAGGCGCCTTGGGTTGTTGCGGTAGGTGAAGAAAGGCTCTTTTTTACCCTCCTTGGGACGTCGGGCAGGGTTGATTTATATGTTGGAACAAAATTGAGCACCAGTGGAGCTTTGCGTTTATGAACTGGGAGGTCAAGGAGTTTCTTCAGACCTTTGCTGGGAAAGTAGCTCTGACGGAAGGTTTTGGGTGGCTGATGCAGGTCTGCAAAACAAACAAACAGACGTTAGAAATAGACTAAGTGAAGAAAGACTTAAAAAGAAACAACTAAGTGGTTGACACTGGGCTCTTACCCTTGCCCTCTTTTATTGTCCGAGGCAGAGGGTAAATGTGGACGTCTTCATCTGGGCCGAATTCCCAATTCCCTGAAGCGATTAAGTAGTCATCCCCAGCCCCCTTGTTGGAGTCTGGGAGGTCGGCTATAATTTTGTATTCGGTAGACCTCGGTTTAAGGTAGTAAACAAAGCCCTTTTCCTTCAAATTCAGGGGGCACATGGTGTAACAGTGTTGAAGGTCGGCCAGGGTGATCCTAACGTTCTCTTGCCTAGCTAAGGCTATGGCATCGTTAAGCACCCTATAGGAATTGATGGTCAGTTGCATCGGGTTCAGCCTATAGAAGTGGAGCACTTCACGGAAAAGGGGATTCAGTGGGAGCCGGAGTCCACACTCGGTGAAAGCAACGATTGGGAAGGGCATTGTATCGTCTGTGGGCATAATAGAGTCATCACCCCCAGCCAGTCTCAGGTGGACATCGGCTGGGATGGAAAACTCTTGCCTAAAGTATTCTAGCTTGGTTGGGGTGTTTACTCTGTGCCTCCACATACCCATGATGTCGGCTTTAACACAAAGGGCTTGGTTTCAGAAGAGAATTAATTTAGAAGGGTTGCGGGAACCTCCGCTATAAGTCTGGATAGCTACAGATAAGGTTTGTTTCAGTTTCTCCTAAAGTTGAAGGTTCTATAAGCAAATCCCAAACCTAAGAGCTACGAAGACAAAGATCGAAGGCATAGATCTGGAAAAGACACAGCAAGGCAGAAAACAAAAATGAAGTTTCAGATTCAAGAACGCAAGGGATGGACGGCCAAGAATAAAGGTGAAACAGTGAAAATGTTCATGGCATGTGCAAAATCAAGAAATAAGACGCATTCAGATGAATGATTCACAATTTAAATGCTAGAGCAGAAATTCCAGAAACGATCAAGAACTGGGAAGTAGAAAGACCAATTGCAGACCAGATAAGGTGAGGCCGGAATGAAATTCGCCGAGGACAGACGACGGACACAACAGTAGCGAAAGCTTCGCAGGAATGGCGGATGGAAGACAGTAGCAGAGTTGAGAGCTTCGAGCTATGGCAGAATCGAAGAAGAAAGAGCCTTAGAGAGAGAGAAAGCAAGGAAATCAAATGCAAAAGTGAAGAGAAGAAGAGAAAGGCAAACGTTTTTGTCCAAAAAGGGAAACGGCGGCAACAGTACAGCGTTTAATGCGCCTAGAATAGCGCATACATCAGACGGCGCAAGCAGAGAAAAGACGGCTTACAGGCGCGTCACCAGCACGGGCCAATACTGATGAAACACGTATGGAAAACGATTGAGGAGTGGTGCATGACAGCTCATGCTTGTGGAAGAGTTCATTTGAATTCTTGTTCTTTGATGAAGGCACCTCAGCCTAAACCGAATGATCTCGGCTAAACAAGTCCTTACGCTGACGTAATAGAAGAAAGAACAGTATAGGTTCCATCACCTCAGAATGCCGAGGTAATAGAACCTAGGGGGCAGTTGTGGGGATGTATTTCCAGAGTACCAACACGTGGCGAGGTGACGCCGAAGTGTCAGCCGAGGTGCCGCGTGTTCTGGTAGTTATGCCGAGGTTATCTCGGATTTGCCAAGGTTACCTCCGAAGATATCGGAGTCCGAAGTAAACGGATAAAGGACAAGAGTCCTAGAATGAAGAAAGACTTCAGAATAGATAAGGATAAAACTCCTGTAGAGTTTATCCCTATCTCTTGAAGAATCCTAAGTAAGGATGGAATGAGAGTCCATAGGAGGGAGACTTCTAGTGGGACTGGGATGGAGTAAAGCTATAAAAGAAGGGCACCCCCGGTGGGTCTAAGGTACGCAATTTTGAGTCTTGAGCAGTAATTTAAGCACTTGAGTTATCTTTGAGAGATATTGAGACTGACTTGTTCGTCGGAGAGCCCCCGGGTGGAAGAACCACCGCCGGAGCCTTTTCTTTATGTGCAGGACAACCAGGTGCCATCTATTCTGCCTGTGGTCTACAGCTGAATCACTAAGGAGGGCAGTGTGATCGGAAAACCACCCACACACAAACAAATGAGCATCTAAAATACCGACTGAATGTGTTTTGGTCACCATAAATGTATCCAAATGAGTTAGTCACCAAAGATTAAAATTAAAATTATATTAGATATTCGGCGACTAAATTTCTTTTAGTCGGCAAAAGTTAGTATATGACGACTATAATTTATTTAGTCGCTGAAAATAAATTTTTGGCGACCAGACCTTTAGTCGTTGAAAATAAGTTTTTGGCGACCAAATGTTTGGTCGCCAAAAATAAAAAGTAAAGTTATGTTTTTCATTCCGGGACTAAATGATTTTAGTAGTCAAAACTAACTATACAGCAACTAAAATTTATTTAGTCGCTGAAAATAATTTTTTGGCGACCAAACTTTTGGTAGCCAAAAAAAAAAGGAAGTAAATCTGTGTTTTTCATTCGGTGACTAAATAATTTTAGTAGCCAAAACTAGCATACAGCGACTAAAATAAATTTTTGGCGACCAAATCTTGCTCGCCAAATAAAAAATAAATTTTTATTTTTCATTCGGCGACTAAATAATTTTAGTAGCCAAAACTAACTATATAGCAACTATAAATTTTTTTAGTCGCCAATTGTGGCATATTTAGCGACTAAATTTTTTTTAGTCGCCAATAATCAATGTACCCTGACTAAAAAAAATTAGTAGCTAAATCTTGTACTTTTGCCGACTAATATAAATTTTGATCGCCAATTGCACAACTTTTGGCAACTAAATTTTTTTTAGTCGCCAAATTTGGTCACAAAAAGTATAATTTCCTGTAGTGTTGGTATCCCATAAATCATTCTTGTTCTTGTCTGGTTTAAATGGTAACAAATGAAAATGCGATTGTAGCTCAGAAATCACTGAATTCAACCCCCTTCAATTAAGAAGTGTTGTTCTTATCACAATTCACATATATATGTAATATCCTCACCAAATTCACATGCATATCTAATATCCTCGTCAGATTGTAGCTATAGACACCTCATTTTTTACCGACCTTAAGACTCAGACGTCACCGATTGAGCGCTTGTTGATGTTGCATATCGTGCTCGTTCAGAAGTTTCAGGGTCTCGGCAGCGAGCCTTGCCTCCGGACTTCCGAACTCTTTCTGTACTTTGCCTCGGTTTGCGAACCAGGCTTGATTTTCTCTGTTTCTTTCCCTGAGGGGAGGAAGAGGTCTAGTAGATCATCTCTCAGTGCCCGTAGGCTACATTCCCTGGTCGTAGGCCACTTTTCCCATTTCGGAGCCCGGTTCTCGATTTTCGGAGCCGTCAGGCCGTGTGCCTCGGTTCGGGACCGCCTCACTATCTCTGTTTGCTCCGGTTTTTGGCATGCATCTTATTTACTCCCTTTTGAGGGACACTGTGGTCCGAGAGACCAACTTCGTGGTCGAACACCACTCCCGGTGCCTAACAGTCAGTTTTCGGGGCGTCGGACTGCGCGTTTCGGCCCCCGAACCTTCATTTTGCATCGGTTTTCGTTCATTTTTAGCAGGGACCTCTGTTTCATCACCAGGAAGGTCGTAGAAGGGTGAGAGGCCAGTAATTGTTCCAGCAACCAGTTATATTCCATCATCGCCCTCCGACGCCCGTTTTTCTCATTTCAAAGCCAATGTTGAACACCCTAAGCTCACTTTTTCCAGCTCCAAACCACATATTTGTGTTGTGCACATCTGGGAGGCCACCAATATTTGGCGGCCGGCCAGTAATTCCATTTGACCCTTTTGAACCCCTCCTAAAAGTGGCTTGTTCTCTCTCCTGATTTACTGTTGCCAATTTTGAACCACAGGGTTGTGTTGAGGACACTTGGGAGGCCACCAATCTGTGGTGGCAGGCCACTATTTCTTCTTGGCCTTTTTGACCCCTAGCCGACCGGCCATGGGGGGTAGCCGACCGGCCACCTGCAGCCAGGCCAGCTAGCCGGTCTGAACCCCTGCACCCTCTTCATTACAGATGTGCACTTTTTTTCCCCCCAGATTTTGTATCCGGGGGGCCAACTTTTGGGGGGAAACTTGAATCCATTTCCCCCCCTTTTTTCCCCCCTCTTTCTACCCCTCATTTGCCTATATAACAGAGCCTCCAGCTCTGGTATAAGGGTTGGAAAAAAAAATCCCTTTGAGCCCTTGCATTGTATCTCCTCTCCCTCTCTCATTTCTACTCTCAAAACATCCAAGTCCAACCCCTCTTCTTCATCACCACCTAGCACCACACCACCACCTCCATTCTAGCAGCTTGGAGGACTTTTCCAAAGGCTAAGAGGCACCATTTCTCAGTCCAAGAGGTAGCCAAGGCATGGTCTTCAAGGGTAAGCACCATTTCCCCCTTTTCTAGCTCATTTTTGTAACATTTCTTAGCCCTTTTTGCTTGCTGTTTTGAACTCCGGCCATAACTGAAAATGTCATTTTTTTGAGCTCATTTTTCTGTTTCATTAAGGGTCTTACCCTGTTTGGGACTTCCTACTACTACTTGCTTCATTACCCCTTTGTATGCCATTATCTTGCATAGTATTTTTGGCCCATGTGTAATCTGTTTTGGAGCATGTTGTAAACTTTAAATGAGCTTATTTTGAGCCCTTATTCAACTTTGAAGAAGGGCTCATCACTGTTTTCATCCTCCATGTGCCACTTGCCATTGTAGCCCTCTTTCCCTCCCATTTTTGTATGATTTATTAGCCTATCAAGATTCTATTTTTGGACCTTGGTCTGAACTGTAAAACATCATATTTTGGGCCCCTCTTCAACATTGTTGAAGGGCCCTTACCTGTTTGGTACCAGCATATATCAGTTGCTTCTTTGTCTCTTTTTGGGCCCATTTCTTGCATCGGAGGTTAGCTATACTTGTGTTTGTTTTTGTGGTTTGTCATAAACTGTAAAACATCATATTTTGGGACCCTATTCAACATTGAAGAAGGGCCCTTCTCTGTTCGGGATCAGCAGCTGTAACTTGCTTCTTTGTGTCTCTCTTTTCCCCCATTTTTGCATGCTAATTTAGCCCTATGTTTTCCCGCTGTTTGACCTTTCCATAAACTATAAAAATGCTTGTTTTTGGGCTTCCTTGCTTTTGTATTCACACTTCATGTTCATATAGTGCATGCATTGCATAGCTATAAGTCATTTCGGGTGCCAAATTTCATGTTTCGGGACTCGTTCCATGCATCGGGTGTCATTTTACCACATTTCGGGGCTGTTTTGCATCTCATTTTTCCTCTGAAATTTTCATGATAGTATGTCACATTCGATGTTTTTCCATGCCTTGTTGGAGTGGCATTCTGTGCCGTAGGTTCGGTCCTCGGTTTGCGTGCACGTGTGCACGCATTTCGAGTTGTCTCATTTTCATCTTATGGCCTCTTATGTGAGTATGGCTGAGGTCCATTCATGTTAGTGTAAGCCCATATTGCATTGTGTATGCCAAATCTTAGTTCTTTGCATTGCGTATGCTAGGGTGTATGTTAGCGCATTGTGTATGCCATGTTACCTCGTGCATCGTGTATGCCATTTCATAGCATTGTGTATGCTAGGTTGTATCTTAGATTGCATTCATGCATGTCATGCATATTGCATTGTGTCCGGGATAGGAGTTAGCCCGGGCACGGGAAACGAGGTGCGTTTCATACTCCGAGTGACGGAACGTGTCTCAATTCCCCAGTCACCGACACTCCGGATCATCCATGATGGAGTTAGATTTTGTTGTGTTTTCCTGTGCATTCATTTCATATTGAATTGTGCAATTCGACTCCTCGGCCATCATGCATCGAGATGCGTGATTGGTGGCACGAGGATCGAGGCATGCATACATTTGTGAAAATACATTGCTATGCCCCTTTCCTGCTCTCTGTTACAGCAAAATCAAGAATCAGCAACCTTTCAGAGCTTGGCACGCATTCCAAGAACAAGTGCAAACAGAGGCTAATCGGGGCATCGCCGTGGATTTCTGCGCAAGGCAAACCGAACATGCATCATCCATCGTCCGGAGCGGAATCAAGGCAGTCTCTGGCTTGCATGCCAGTTTATTATTTTCTTAGTTAATTTGTAAATTAATTAGGAATTTGTACATATTTGGACTGTATTATTTGGACTGTACTATTCTTTTATTTGGGACTGTGTACTATTCTTTCGGACCCTCTACGTGAGGGCAAAACTGTAATAAGTGTGCGTGCGTGTGATGTATGTCTTCCAACCCCACGTCTTTCTTCCCTTTTATTTACCCGCTTATGATGGTTAGATTAGGGCATATTTCAATTAGCATACAGTATGATAGCATGTTTGCATTCATTCATCTGTTTTGCATGCACCGGGCTCGGCACATCATTTTCTGTATACTTAGGATCATGCATGATTTCTAATGAGCTTCTGTTTTGGCTTGGAGTACTCGGTGAGTTTTATGCTTTAGCATCCTTGCATGCGTGTGAGTGACTGCCATGAATAGCATGCTTACCATGAGGCTATTTGCTTATGTGATATAACTGCCTGAATGCCTGTGGGTGAAGGTTGGGTTATTTGGATTGGAACAAATGCATTGACTGTGAGTTTTAAGCCCACTAGATAGTGGCAAAACCATCTTTTTCTAAGCCCACCTGAGGGTGGCAAAATCCGCATTTTAAGCCTACTTGCGAGTAGCAAAAAAACAAACATGAAATGTTTTGTTCCAATTCAGGCGACCCGGTCTATACTTGTATGCTGTGCGCATCACATAGTAAATCTAGGCTAATAATCGGAATAAGAACACACAATGTTTTCAAAAATAGATATCATGGTTAGTAGAGGCCGGTCTTTGACCGGGCGAGCGGGGGTGCTCACGAAGTGACCTTCCCCAATCGTACCCAAGTTCCTGAGCCGAGGCAACTTTGGTGATGACGGACACGTGGCCTTTGGCACCGAGTCAGGGTTTCCTAAATTTCCCCATTAAAAAATATTTAGGTGGCGACTCTGTATCTGGCAAAGCAATCCATGTTTGGCACTTCTTTACAAAAATCTGTTTTCTCAAAACGATTTGCCAGATTTGGACTCTTTGGTTCAAGATTAAGAACCATGACACAAATCGAGTCTGAGCTGTAGCGAGGTCCCCCGCGGGCTTGTTACAGTAGCTAGGACTGTAATCGAGCCGAGCCGAGCCGAGTTTTACTATGTTTGAGCTCAGCTCGTCCTATTATGAAGGTGTTCGAGCTCGGCTCGAGTTCGAAAGGAGCCTA
The DNA here is from genome assembly GCA_030407325.1 of Camellia japonica. Taxonomy (NCBI): domain Eukaryota; kingdom Viridiplantae; phylum Streptophyta; class Magnoliopsida; order Ericales; family Theaceae; genus Camellia; species Camellia japonica. The sequence continues at coordinate 212,634,696 of JAPPVO010000002.1, read as the reverse complement.
AATATGTGGGCTCGAGCTCGGCTCGCCTAAATTTTACACAGCTCGAGCTCGGCTCGTTATGGCTCGTTAACCAAGTGAAACCACCAAATAAATTTTTAAGTTATGCCTTGAACTTAAGCTCAAGCTCAACATTACTTAGCTGAGCTCGGCTTGAGTTGTAAATAATAGTCAACAGAAGCAATAGTAGGCTGTTGGCTTTCTCCACTTATATAGAGCCTTTGTCCCTTTTGATTTTGTAAAAGAACCGATGTGGAATACTTCAACCATCCCTTGTCCCTTGTGAAGTTTGTTCAATGGAGTGGCTGTCCCACATCGAATGATAATGCAACTTGAAGGAATCTCACCCACTATAAATTGTTTTCCAATGCTTTGCTGGACAATGCTCGAGCTTACTCTTTGCTGGACAATGCTTTGTTAAGGCAACTTGGACAATATAATTAATATAATATAATATAATATATAAATATTTTATTTAATATATATATATATATATAATATAATATATATTTAAAATATAAAAATATAAATTAATATTTATATTTTTGAGCTCACGAGCCTATTCAAGCCGAGCAATAGTAAGCTCGAGCTCGGCTCGTTTATTAATAGAGCTTGAAATTTAAGCTCGAGCTCGACTCGTTTATTAATCGAGCTTGAAATTTAAGCTCGAGCTTGGCTCGTTTATTAATCGAGCCGAGTTCGAACGAGCCTTAACGAGCCGAACTCGAGCTTGTTCATGAACAGCTCGGTTCGTTTGCAGCCCTAATTGTAGCTCAAAAATCATTGAATTCAACCCCCTTCAATTAAGAAGTGTTGTTCTTATCACAATTCACATATATATGTAATGTCCTCACCAAATTCACATGCATATCTAATATCCTCGCCAAATTCTACATCTTTTTATCTGTCGGACAAATTTCAGTACTGAGTCATTATTTATGTACAGAAACATGATCAACAAAAGGATGTATAGAATGTTATAATGTTGATTATTATTTGTGGTTGAATCAACACTGAAGTGGAAAGCTTTTACATATTTTTTCTAACTCCTATTTAATTTCAAGTACATTTTACATATTATATAATATGATATATATATGTATTCATGAAGCGTCTCCGACTTCATATCCTTATGAAACTTTTGGATACATATCCTAGTATCCTAAAATTTAGGTTCATGAAGGTTTTGGCACTTGAACATGTACCCGGACTCAATATTTAATGTTGGAAATTTGCCTTTATAGAGCATGAATTAAGTACTAGAAAATTGCTATTGTTGCTGTGTGGTGTCAATTTATATCTAACACATCAAAGGGATGGCTTTATATCTGGTCATTTTTTTAGTGACTAGAATGTAGGGCATTTTTTTAGTTTCGTGTGTTCCTCGCAAGAAAATTTACATGAATTGGCTTGTATTCTTTTATAGATTTGTTGGGAACTTGCTTAAAGGACAGACTGTTGGCATGATTGGAGCTAGTTGAATTGGATCTGCTTATGCTAGAATGAAGGTAATTTCTTGTTGCCAAGTCTTTTTTTTTTCCTTTTTTAATGCATTTGTGGCTGTTCATAAATCTGATTTCAAATCGGTAACTATATTTTTTTAAAATAGTCCAAAGTTAATAATTAAACTAGCTAAGACTTGCATAGTTCACCACAGCTAAAAGTGCATGCAAGTTGTTGCAAATAAACTTTGGAGTGGTTGATAAGATCTACTTTCAAGATAACAAAAAATAAAATATGTAACTTTAACTCTTCAAAGTCATGTCCTACATCAGAAATGCTTTGCCAATGAGGATTATGCAAGTGCTTGATTAAGTACATAGTTAGATGTCATATTGTTGATAATTAAATTCTGTAAAGCCATAAATTAGTAAAGCCAGTCTACCTAACGTAGATACCTAATAAAGACTCCGAATCAATAAAGCCATAAATTAGAGACTCCTGACAAGACTAACAACTTACAATTGGTAATTGCAAAAGCAGCGATACAATAGATTTAAAAAGTAAATGAAATTTATAATTAACTCTAGAGAATACAAACATCTAAAGAGTTTATACCAGCCAAAGCTAGCTTTAACCCTGTTTCAATGTCTGGGATACTTTCCAATACTCCGGGCGTGTCCAAAACATATATGCTAGGCTTGTAGGCAATCTGTGTGCATTAATAAACCAGACTTTAGCACACAAATCATTACAACAGATTGCTCCGATTTTTTGGCATGCATCTTATTTCCTCCCTTTTGAGGGACACTGTGGTCCGAGAAACCAACTTCGTGGTCGAGCACCACTCCCGGTGCCTAACAACCCACTTTCGGTGCCCCGAACTGCGTGTTTCGGCTCCCAAACCTTCACTCTACATTTTTGGGCTCCTACCCAAACTTGAGATAGTCTTATTTTGAGCTCATTTTCATGTTTGATTAAGGACCTTTTGCTGTTTGACATATCCATCTGCCACTTGCTTCTTTACCCCTCGTTCGGCCCCTTTTCTTGCACGATAGTTTAGGCCCATTTTTATTTATTTTCGTGGCTTATCATAAACTACAAAGTGTCTTATTTTGAGCCCCTCTTCAACTTTGTTGAAGGGCTCTTGGCCATTTGGAACCCGAAGCTACCACTTCCCTCTTTAGCTCACATTTTTTGCCTTTTTGGGGGGAATTTTGAATCCGAATTTCCCCCCCCCCATTTCCCCCCCTCTTTTTCCACCCCTTTTGTCTATATATACAGCCCCTCCCCTTCAGATTTAAGGGTTAGAAATTTTTGTTTGGAGCTCCTACATTATCTCTCTCTCTCTCTCTCTCTCTCTCTCTCTCTCTCTCTCTCTCTCTCTATATTCCAACCATCAAAACTCCAAGTTCCCTACACCATTTCTTCACCACCACCTAGCACCACCACCACCACTCCATACCAGCAGTTTGGAGGTCATTTCCAGAGGCAAGGAGCATCTTTTCTCAAGCCAAGAGGTTGCTAAAGACTAGTCTTCAAGGGTGAGTCTCGTTTTTCTCTTTTTTGCTCTTTTCTTGGTCTATATCTTATCCCTTCTTGCTTATACATTTGAGCTCCGACCAAAACTGAAAGAAGCATTTTTTTTAGCTGTATTTCATCTTTCATTAAGGGTCTCTCACTGTTTCAGACCTCCTTCTGGCACTTGCTTCATTACCTCTTCTTTAGGCCCTAATCTTGCATAATATTTTTGGCCTATGTGTAATCTGTTTTGAGGCTTGTTATAAACTGTAAATATCCTTATTTGGAGCCCTTATTCAACATTGGAGAAGCGCTCATCACTGTTTTCATCCCCCATGTATCACTTGCTTTGAAATCCTTGTTTTAGCCTCATTTTTGCATGATTTGCTAGCCCACTGTGTTTTTGGTTTTGGACTTTGGTCCAAACTAAAAAGGGGCTTATTTTGACCCCCTTGTCATGTTTCATTAAGGTTTAATTGCTGTTTGAGACATCCCTTATATACTTCATGTTATATCTCCATTTTGGCCTCATTTTTGCATAGCATTTTGAGCATACTTGTATATGTTTTTGGGGCTTGTGGTAAACTGTAAAAAGTCATATTTTTGGTCCTTCTTCAACATTGTTGAAGGGCCCTTACCTGTTTGAGTCCAGCATATATCAGTTGCTTCTTTGTCTCTTCTTGGGCCCATTTCTTGCATCGGAGGTTAGCCATACTTGTGTTTGTTTTTGGGGTTTGTCATAAGCTATGAAACACCATATTTTGGGCCCCTCTTCAACATTGAAGAAGGGCCCTTCTCTGTTTTCGGACAGAAGCTGTGAGTTTCTTCATAATCTCGCTTTCGGGGCCATTTTTGCATGCTAGTTTAGTCCCATTTGTGGTTGCTGTTTGGCCTTGCTTTACACTGTAAAAATTCTTGTCTCGGGGCTGCCTTGCTTCTATCTTCATGCTTCATGTCCATATTATGCATGTCTGATATAGCTATAAGTCATTTCGGGTGCCTAATCTTGCATTTCGGGGCCATTTCCTGCATCGGGTGTCATTCTACCATATTTCGGGGCTGTTTTGCATCTTTTATCGCCTCTGAAATTTGCATAAGAGTATGCCATATTCTATGCCTTGCCATGTCTTGTTAGAGTGGCATTTCGTGCCTTAGGATCGGTCCTCGGTTTGCGTGCATGTGTGCACGCATTTCGAGGTGTCTCATTTTTCATCTTATGGCCTCTTATGTGAGTGTGGCTGAGGTCCACTTGTGTTAGTGTAAGTCCATATTGCATTGTGTATGCCATCTTAGTCCTTTGCATTGCGTATGTTAGGGTGTATGTTAGCACATTGTGTATGCCATGTTACCTCGTGCATCGTGTATGCCATTTCATAGCATTGTGCATGCTAGGTTGTATGTTAGTTGCATTCATGCATATCATGCATATTGCATTGTGTTCGGAATAGGAGTTAGCCCGGGCACGGGAAACGAGGTACGTTCCGTACTTCGAGTGACGGAATGTGTCTCAATTTCCCAGTCACCGACACTCCGGATCATCCATGATGGAGTTAGGTCTTGTTATGTTTACATGTGCATTCATTCTATATTAAATTGTACAATTCGACTCCTCGGCCATCATACATCGAGATGCGTGATTGGTGGCACGAGGATCGAGGCATGCATACATTTGTGAAAATACATTGCTATGCTCCTTTCCTGCTCTCTGTTGCAGCAAAATCAAGAGTCAGCAACCTTTCAGAGCTTGGCACGCATTCCAAGAACAAGTGCAAACAGAGGCTAATCGGGGCATCGCCGTGGATTTCCGCGCAAAGGCAACCCGGACATGCATCATTCATGCTCCGGAGCGGAACCAAGGCAGTCCCTGGCTTGCATGCCAGTTTATTATTTTCTTAGTTAATTTGATAATTAATTAGGATTTTTGTACATATTTGGACTGTACTATTTTTTATTCGAGACTGTATATTTATTCGGACCCTCTGCGCGAGGGCATAATTGTAATAAGTGTGCGTGTGTGTGATGTATGTCTTCCAACCCCACGTCTTTCTTCCCTTTTACTTACCAACTTATGATGGTTAGATTAGGGCATGTTTCAATTAGCATACAGTATGATAGCATGTTTGCATTCATTCATCTGTTTTGCATGCACCGGGCTCGGCGCATCATACTAACTGCATTTGTATTTCAATTCTAAGTTGAATACATGTTAGCTGTTGCATCTCATATGCCATCTTTAGAATAGTCGAGCCTGCTATAGCTGCATTTTGCATGTGTTGCATTAAGCATTTCTGTATAGTTAGGATCATGCATGGATTTCTAATGAGCTTCTGTTTTGGCTTGGAGTACTCGGTGAGTTTTATGCTTTAGCATACTTGCAAGCGTGTGAGTGACTGCCATGAATAGCATGCTTACCATGAGGCTAACTGCTTATGTGATATATCTGCCTGAATGCTTGTGGGTGAAGGTTGGTTTATCTAAATTGGAACAATTCATTAATTGTGAGTTTTAAGCCCACTAGATAGTGGCAAAATCATGTTTTCTAAGCCCATCTGAGGGTGGCAAATCCATATCTTAGCCTACTTGCGAGTAGCACCATCAAACCATTTTCAAATAAACAAACATGAAATGTTTTGCTCCAATTCAGGCGACCCAGTCTATACTTGTATGCTGTGCGCATCACATAGTAAATCTAGGCTAATAACCGGAATAAGAACACACAATGTTTTCAAAAATAGATATCATGGTTAGTAGAGGCCGATCTTTGATCGGGCGAACGGGGGTGCTCACGAAGTGACCTTCCCCAATCGTACCCAAGTTCCCCGAGCCGAGGCAACTTTGGTGATGACGGACACGTGGCCTTTGGCACCGAGTCAGGGTTTCCTAAATTCCCCCATTAAAAAATATTTAGGTGGCGACTCTGTATCTGGCAAAGCAGTCCATGTTTGGCACTTCTTTTCTAAAAATCTGTTTTCTCAAAACGATTTGCCGGATTTGCACTCTTTGGTTCAAGATTAAGAACCGTGACACAAATCGAGTCCGAACTGTAGCGAGGTCCCCCGCGGACTTGTTACTGTCACACCCCAAACTCGCCCCTAAAAGTTTGGGCATGACCATTACAGAAACGGACGCAAAACCTGATGTAGATAACCTATGGGGTCTGAACGGAAGCATTCAATAACATATAAAAGCGTAAAAATTAATATCCATTGAGCTATCACTACTATGCCAGGACCGCAGACAAAGCGTAATGCAGATAAATATACAGTGACGTGTAAGTGAAGATAACTATGTACATATACATCTACATTACATACACATGAAACATCATAATAGACATCTATGGTACAAATTAAAAACAAATTAAAACTTAATAAAACTCCATAATTGCACGGTCGACACCTAAGAGCTTAGATACTCAAGGCTTGACAACGGGTAACGGAAGCCACAGGTTAAGGTTGACCTCCTGGTTGAGTGCCTACAGAAACAGACATAAATGAAGTGAGTCAAGCTCAGTGAATAATAGTACGTAAAGCATGTAATGTTCAACTCAACAGTAAAGTATATATATATAACTGCAGAAGTATATGATTAACTACATTCTGTAAATATATCTCAACAATCATAGTTCTAGTTTTTCTTAATAGAGCAACTTTAAGCCCAGTATGTACAGAAGATACAGAATGGCCATATGCCCAAAATAACAGAATAGCCACCGGCCCAGAAATAACAGAACGCATAAGCGTAATTATTTTCATATTCAGATCAGGTAGGTTCGAAGACCACAGCAGGTAGGTCCGAAGACCACAATAAAGTTGTTACCTACAGCCACGGTATACACAAATCATCTCATGGTCTACTACAATTAGTCATAATCGTCTCATGTATATCAGAATATTAATAATACTCCCTGATAAGGACATTATCATTTACCTCGTACCACTCTTGATCCATTATTAACAAAACAGAATAAGTCGGAATACCCGAGCATTATTGCTTCTCTTATTCACTACCAATCAATGGAAGTAATTTACAGAGAACAGAGCGTTAGTAATACTGTTAATAGTAAACAGTCTCAATAATTCACATACATTTATTATGCATGCTCATACCACATTACCAATAATCCTAAACCGTAATCGAACTACAAAATTAAGCCAATTCTTTCTATGTTCACATAGATCACACCAACCCTCAATCCACATACGTGTTACCATATTGCTGCGGATAACAGAATATTATTAACAATGATTATTAACGGAAAGGAATGTACATGTGAAGTACTATTACTCACTGTGTTTGGCTGCTTGGTCTGCCCCTGTAGTTGTCCCTACATAATTTGTAATACACAAAGAAATCGGATCACATAAACTTATTTCGTTCTTAATTAATTCTCTATATTCTAATTACATATCACTTTGCACTTCAACATAATTCAAACTAAATCTTTGAATCTCATTTCAACATCATCCAGATCCTTACTAAATTATTTCCCTAATTTTTCCTTTACTTTATTACATGAATTCCAACATTTATAACAAAGTTCATTCGCTAAATTTAAACATAATTTCGAAACATCTCAGAAATCCAATTAAACTTGTACACGTATAATTCAACCCACCAATTCCATGATTCTATGTTTAACTTGGGCAAACTCAGTATTTATCATCACCAATTAATCTAGGGTTTCAAGAATAATGAGGGTTTTTAGCAAAAATTCAAACTTCTTAAATCACCACTTTTAATTCCAGTTTTCCCAATGATTCTACACCTAGGATTCACAATCCATCATTTAAACTCATTAATTTAACTGCCAACATCACAAACCATAAAACCCCAAATCTCAAGTTTGATACCAAATGTTCAAAACCATAAATTTTGTATTTATATGCTCAAAATACCACAATCCATCCATGAATTCAAGTATTGTAAGAGAACAAGGATCCCTACCTCAAGAATCAAGCAAGGAGTAAAGCTTTGAGACGAATCCCCCAAATCTCGAAATTCCAATCGGTTGAAGTTGTTCATCTCCTTGTCTTCTTCACTTCTTGGTGGAAGGTCTTACTCAAACCTAAGGGAAATGGAAGTATTTGGGGATCAAAACCCTAGGGTTTTCGGACCTAGGGAGAGAAGAGAAGAAGGGAAAAGGAAAATGGAAGAAATGATCCAAAATTCGTGTTTAAAGCTGCTGTCCCGTAATTCCCGCTCGAGCGGAGAAATTCCCGCTCGAGCGGACCTGTTTTCAGCACAGATCCCGAAACTTCAAACATGCGTAACTCTCCCATCCGGACTCCGTTTTAGGTCGTTCTTGTGTCCAAATTGAAGCCCCGGAAATAAGCTTTCCAACGATTCAAACCTCACATCCAAACTCAAAGTGTGGAAAAAAAAAAGGGCAAATGAGTGACGGTTGGTCGTAAACAAATTATTCAAACTAAAGTTTTTGATCCAATCTTACTCTACCATCATATTACCACCACAATCAATACCCCAAAATAAAATAAAGAGGTTCCAAATACCTTATTAAAAATGCCTCAGACGAACCCACGTGCCTCAAAATTCAAGCTCAACAAGGCGACCCGCTCGAGCGCCCCACATTGCGCTCGAGCGCTCAGACGAGCAAAGACGTCCGCTCGAGCGTCCACTTCTACGCTCGAGCGGAAATCGACAACCCTCAGAATCTCGAGCAGCCTGCAAAAATACTGGGAGCCTCACAAGTCCGCTCGAGCGGCCACTCCTCCGCTCGAGCGGAGGGAGAAATTTCTGGGTCGTCACAGTTACAGTTTCTGGCGACTCTGCTGGGGATTTAGAGAACTTGACTCGAACTCATGATATCTGTTTTTAACTACACTTATGTGTCTCTTTGCATTGCATTTGCATTGGTGCGCCTAGGACACCGTGTTTGCCATCTGCTATTCCTGAGCGGTTTGCCGGAGGCTTGTCTTGTCAAGGCATGTCCATAAGGCTGACCGGTTATGGGCTCTGCCAGCATGGGAACACAAACCCCGGTTTTACCGGGGCACCCTTTTTGACCATTCGACCTAGTGCATATCGAAATCCGTAGTGACCATTCCAAACTACGACAGGTTGCTTACCCGATATAGGTTGTTTGAAACCGCTGCGTGCGTAGTGAAACCTTAGCTCCTGACAAAATAGGACAGGGAAACCCTACCCCAACATAGGGGTGTTTTGGCTCTCAATTATCTGTTATGTGCTTGTTAGAGTGCGTCTCTACAGGGAATGCATGTATCAGTTTACGAGATTGGGGCATCAGGCCTGCGGGCATCAGTCAGTGTTTGAGAATCAGTTATCTGTGGGTATCAGTTTCAGTCTTTGGGGATAGTGATTTGGGGATAATGATCAATGATTGAGGACAATGTGTGTGCAACTTATCGACCATGTGTTGTTACGCCCAGCTGTGTGTTGTGCATTTATTTTAAGCTGTTATGCTGTCCGTTTATCTGTTTATTCATTTCCTTATTGCTTTATTTATCTTCTTTACTAGGGCAGTTTTACCACAATTGCTTCCAACCCAGTAGATATTCCCCAAGCACTTTGGACAAGAGGTCATCGGCTCAATCGATCTGAGGATAAACCCCGGTTTTACCGGGGCACCCTTTTTGACCATTCGACCTAGTGCATATCGAAATCCGTAGTGACCATTCCAAACTAGGATAGGTTGCTTACCCGATATAGGTTGTTTGAAACCGCTACGTGCGTAGTGCAACCCTAGCTCCTGACAAAATAGGACAGGGAAACCCTACCCCAACATAGGGGTGTTTTGGCTCTCAATTATCTGTTATGTGCTTGTTAGAGTGCGTCTCTACAGGGAATGCATGTATCAGTTTACGAGATTGGGGCATCAGGCCTGTGGGCATCAGTCAGTGTTTGAGAATCAGTTATCTATGGGTATCAGTTTCAGTCTTTGGGGACAGTGATTTGGGGATAATGATCAGTGATTGAGGACAATGTGTGTGCAACTTATCGACCATGTGTTGTTACGCCCAGCTGTGTGTTGTGCATTTATTTTAAGCTGTTATGCTGTCCGTTTATCTGTTTATTCATTTCCTTATCGCTTTATTTATCTTTTTTTCTAGGGCAGTTTTAGCACAATTGCTTCCAACCCAGTAGATATTCCCCAAGCACTTTGGACAAGAGGTCGTCGGCTCAATTGATCTGAGGATCTGGTTGACGGACATCCAGTGTTCCAGTCTCTACCCCTAGTTATTAGAAGAAGGCCAAGGAGGCGCAGTGTGTCAGAACAGGGATTACCGGGGTAGAGGTCTACCCTAGCAGCAAACAGTCAAGTTGAGGTTTCAGTGTCCACCATAGAAATACCCCTACCGGTTAGCCAGCAAGACCAACAGAATATGGCCGGGATAGAAGAAATGATGCGCCAAATGCAGGAGAGCATGAGACAAATGTAGGAGGACGCTGTCCGCCAAGCGGAGTTCTCTAAACAGCAGGCTGCAATCATGACTCAGCAGGCTGAGCTCATTACCAGACTCCAGCAGCAAGCCGGAACATCAACCTCACATCAGGTTCCTTCTCCCCCAAGGGCCCCACTACCCGAGCAGGCACCTACTGTTCAGAATGCCTTGCCAAACACCCAGAACACCCTACCCAATGTCCAGAACATCCAAGAGGACACAGAACTTCCAACGGGGCCAGCTCCGCCCCCACTTCTGCCTCAACTGTCCAAAACCCATACACTTGCCAACCACCCGGACTCTCCTTTCGAGTTCGAGATAGACCATACAACGCTAAAACTGAGCAAGCTCAAGAAGCTTTTCAAGAAATCCCAGGGAGTAAAGGCTATTCCGGATATCGAGGACGGATATACCGATGTGGCCGTAACATTGCCGGACAGATTCAAAATGCCATAGATCGACCGCTTCAATGGATCTGGGGACCTCATGGTCCATCTTCGCCTATTTTCAGATATACTGCGGCCAATGGGCCTAACCAGACCACAGAAACTCTCGCTGTTCGGCCGAACCCTGTCAGGTGTGGCCGCCATCTGGTACGCAAAGTTAGAGGATGAGGTCAAAAGAAGTTAGGATGAAATGGCCGAAGCCTTTGTTGCACAATACTCGTACAATACCCAGATCGAGATTACATCTCGTGATCTCGAAACAACAAGGTAGGAGCCCAAAGAGACTTTCTCTGATTTTGTGACTCGATGGAGGGCGAAGGCATCAATGATGACTTTGAGGCCCACTGACAAAGACCAAATCAGGATGATTGTGTGCAATCTCCAACCAAAGCTGATGCAGAAGATGATTGTACTCCCCTTCCCCACCTTCTCAGATCTACACGAGATGTGGGTACAAATTGAGGATGCGATGAAACAAGGTCTGATTGACCAAGATAGGGAGCAACCCCGGAGAACATTTAATCGAAATAACAATGCAGGCCCGAATGGCGCCGCAACTGCAAGGACTTCGGAGGTCAGTATGGTCACCACCATTCCCCCTCCCCTTCCAAGGCCCGTGGCCGCCACACCCTTCTCCAGTGCTTCCGGAAGCAATACCCAGACCACCAAATACCAGCCCAGGGGCCAAAGAAACCTCACACCCCTATATATGCCCCTGTCCAAGGCTCTAGGGGTATTAACCAGAAAAGGGCATCTAAAACCCCTGGAGCCGAGGCCACTACCGAAACCCCTCCCCCCTTCTCACAACCCGGCCAATTATTGTGCATATCACCAACAGCACGGTCATGACACCGACCAATGCTTCAGATTACGTCATGAGATTCAAGATCTCATTGACAAAAATGTGATTTTGCCACCAGAAAAACCCAACGTTACAACCAACCCACTCCCTACACACAACCAAGCTCCACTTCCCAGAAGAGTCAACTTCATCCAAACTGGGGTCGTGTCTTACGATCCTAGTATCTATATCACTTCTTCCCACCTACCTAAGCCGGAGGTGCTCCTTCCTGATTGCACTGACTTCTTGTGCATGTTGGACATCTCTACAACCCAACCAGAGCCGGTGGTGGTGACCATTGAAGGTGGGGCAAGGCAGATTTCAGAAGAGAGTGGAGTTGTTGAGTCTGGGATCAAGCAGTCAGAGAATTTTGCTGGGGAAGCCTATGATCCGAGTGAGTACATCCTGTCAGTGGGCCAGTCTGAGCCAAGTGTGGGATTGCTAGAGAGGGCAGAACTGTGCGTGATTCAAGGAGACAGATTTGAGCAGGGAATGGATGATCTGACAGCTGTGGAGGAGGACTTTGCCAATCTCCGGGTTTTCAATGACCAAGAATCAGGGGACGCAACAGTCAACTGGTTTGAATACGAGGAATCGGCAGAGGCCACTGGGTGGCTGGATGATCAACCTGATGTTTTAGAGTTTCAACCAGAACAGAGCCCGGCAGGGGCGAGGGGTACCAGTTGTGGCCGGAAGGCCCGAAAGTCAGAATATATTGGAGAGCGCCGGTACGAAGAATTTCGCTCGGGATTTGAGCATCGTGGATACAGAAAAAGCTGAACAAAAAGCTGCACTGACGTAGTCTGAACAAGAGAAGTTTTGGGATTCTGAGAGAATCAGAAAAGAAAAAAACCATGGAGGGACCGAAAATGCTGTGGGCACAGGAACAGAAAATGCTGCGGGCATATGGACCAAAGGTACTGCGAGTACGATCATACCAGAGCCGGACAGGTGTCTGTCGGCTGCCGACGGAATGTGGTGGGAAGACGATGACTTATGTCTCGCCCACACAAACGAGGATTGGGGGAATAACCAACCAGACGACACCTGGTATATCGACGAGGTTGATCACATGACAATGAGTGGGCGGTATTTCAAGCCCCCGCACTAAGACTAGCCTGAGGCATCTGGGAAAGACAAGGAAGCTGAGAAACAGAGGGAGAAGCAGATTGAAGAAGAAGCTGTGCTCAAGCAATTAAAGAAGATACAAGCAGACATCTCCATCTGGGGACTGCTTATGGCGTCACTGGTACACAGACAGGCTGTCTTACCTGCTATGGACAAGGCCAAACTCTCTATAGATACTACACCAGAGCAGCTGGTTAGGCTGGTCTTTCCGGGAGGAGGTTCCCCGACGATAACCTTTTCAGATAAAGAACTGCCGCCTGAGGGCGTAAATCATAACAAACCCCTCTACATTTCTATGGAATGTAGAGATAAGTGGATACCGGTGGTACTTGTTGATACCGGATCCGCCATCAACGTCTGTCCAGCCAGAACAGCGTATGCAATCGGGTTGAAGCCCGCGGACTTCGTGCCGACTACTCAAGTGATCAGAGCATATGATAACACTAGCAGGGAAGTGATAGGGACTGTCAAGGTTCAGACCCAGATTGGTCCAGGACAACACAACATTGAATTTCACGTCTTGGACGTTCCCGCAACCTTTAACCTACTCCTGGGGCGGCCGTGGTTGCACCAAGTGAAGGTAGTCTCTTCCACTTTACATCAGATGTTGAAGTACCCTCACAGGAAGGGGGTAGCTATTGTTTTCGAAAATTCATCCATCCATTCGCCGCCGAAAGTGTCCACACCAGTTTTGGAAATTGAGCATGGCACAGAGGACGTGTTCTTATCAGGATTCACTTTGGCTGAGGCCCGGATGGTGCAGAATATGATGGCTGTGAATGAGGGGGTGTACGTCAGTGCCCAATCTGTATACCTCATGAACAAACTACAGTACATCCCTGGGATGGGGCTAGGAAGGAGAGGCCGGAAAGGCGTCGCAGCATTGGCCGAAGTGCCACATAACCCGCACACCTTTGGATTGGGTTATCAGCCCACCAAAGAAGACTGGATAAGAAAAGGAAAGGAAATGGCCGGAAGAGCCAGAGCAAAGAAGGTAGGGAAGCCTTTTGAGTTAATGCATAGGCCCATTCAGGGTACCCTAAATGGACGCTTCGTCCGGGAGGGGGAGGACTTTCCATTTTGTGGCTTCCCAGAGCCGTGGCTAAATGCGGAAAGGAAGCGCGTGCCAGGTTTCGAGATCTTCTTTGATCTGCCGTTATCCGGGGATGACGTTGCCGAAGAGCAGACAGACCCATCAGCTGAGGTTGAGCAGTGTAAAACAGTGGACTCCGAGGGCACTGAAGTTGAAATGGGGGTAGCATTGGCATGCCTACTTTCAGATCCTCCGATCGACCATAAGTGCTTGGGGGATAACTTCTCGGTTTCCATGATTGGGGATGAAACGGCTGCGAGCCTGCCAGCAACTATTTTGGATGCATCTATCGCACCCTCTCTCACTTGGCAATATGAAGAGGGATTTCTGTCCAGTAGCACCGGGTCAAGTAGTGAGCCGGAATCTGATTCCACCGAGTCTTGTGAGTCGGAATCAAATTCCAGCTGGACTGAGTCTGAGTCTGGTATTCCTGGGGATGATAACCCGGATGCCACAGTCTTGTCCAGGTCGTCTTTTTCTTTCTCTTTTGAGTCTGTTGTAACCGAAGAATCGGACGATTTGGATGTGCTTAATGAGAATGATGTAGCTGTGGTTTCTAGTACTTTTATGTGCCCTTGATTTATTGCATTAACTCAGACTTTCAAAATTTTGATGAAAACGACGAGGACGAAGTTCCTCCGGTTTTGCAACGATTAATTGAACAAGAGCAGGAAAGATTTGTTAAACCATTAGTTGATGAAATCACTACCGTGAACATTGGTACTGAGGAGGACCCGCGGTTGGTCCAGATCGGGTCCACGTTGTCTTCGGAGGAACGCGAGCGCTTAGTCGCTTTATTAAAAGATTTCAAAGATGTTTTCGCGTGGTCCTACGAAGACATGCCTGGAATCGATCCTGAGATTGTACAGCACCGGATCCCCCTTGACCCCGAGGCCTGACCTATCAAGCAGAAACTCGGGAGGATCCGCCCGGATTGGGCTCTCAAGATTAAGGAAGAGGTCACCAAGCAAATCGATGCAGGCTTTCTGCTAGTATCCGAATACCCGACTTGGTTGGCCAACATTGTTCCAGTGCCGAAGAAGGATGGCAGGATCCGGGTATATGTGGATTTCAGGGATTTGAACAGAGCCAGTCCGAAGGACGACTTTCCCTTGCCGCATATTGATGAGTTGGTAGATTTCACAGCGGGGCACGCTTTACTCTCATTCATGGATGGCTTCTCAGGCTACAATCAGATAGTAATGGCGCCAGAAGACCGGGAAAAGACTGCGTTCACCACCCTGTGGGGGACATCTGCTACAGAGTAATGCCATTTGGGTTGAAGAATGCTGGAGCTACTTATCAACGGGCCGCGACCACAATATTGCACGACATGATCCACAAAGAGGTTGAGGTGTACGTGGACGACATGATTGTCAAGTCCAAAGATAGAGAGGGCCACTACACCGCCTTGCAAAAGTTCTTTCAAAGGATCAGGGAATTCCGGTTGCGGCTGAACCCTCAAAAATGTACATTCGGTGTTACAACGGGAAAAATGCTGGGGTTTCTAATTACACAAAGGGGCATCGAAGTCGACCCTTCCAAAATCAAGGCCATCTTAGAAATGCCACCACCAAGGACTGAAAAGGAGGTGCGAGGCTTTCTGGGTAAAGTGCAATTCATAAGACGGTTTATCTCAAAATTAACCTTGACTTGTGACCACTTTTTGGTCTCCTGAAGAAAGGCAAGAAATTCCAATGGGACGGCCGATGTCAAGCTGCATTTGAACAGATTAAAGAGTATCTACAGAACCCGCCCGTTTTGTCACCACCGGAACCGGGGAAAACGTTGATTTTGTATCTGTCACTGACTGAGACTACAATGGGTTGCATGCTTGCACAAGAATCAGAGGACAAGGTGGAGAGGGCCATCTACTATCTGAGCAAGAAGATGCTAGATTATGAGACTTGGTATACACCGCTGGAAAAGGCTTGCCTTGCTTTGGTATGGGCTACTAGGAAGCTGCGGCACTACCTGTTAGCTCACTCTGTAATGTTGGTTTCACGACTTGATCCCATCAAATATCTTTTCGAGAAACCAGCACTTACGGGTAGGCTAGCTCGTTGGTTGCTGTTGCTCTCCGAATTTGATCTGAAGTATGTGACACGCAAGTCAGTAAAGGGAAGAGCAGTAGCAGAGTTCCTTGCCGACCATCCAGTTGAAGGGGATGAAGCAGTCGAGTACTTATTCCCAGATGAAGCCATTTTGCACATCGACGACGAATTTTGGACGATGTACTTTGACGGAGCGTCAAATCAATACGGGTATGGGATAGGAGTGTTGTTGATAGCACCCGACAATTCCCGTATCCCTCTAGCCTTCAAACTCCGGTTCAAAGTCTCGAACAACGAAGCAGAATATGAGGCATGCATCGCTGGTCTAGAAGCGGCCCTGGAACTAGGGGCAAGACGGATGGACGTCATCGGGGACTCGAACCTTGTTGTGTCTCAAGCAAAAAGAGATTGGAAAGTTAAAGAAGAAAAGATGATGATGTATCACTAGACCTTGGACTTGCTAATTTCTAGGTTTGAGAAGCTCAACTTTGCTCATCTTCCAAGAGAGAACAACAGGTTCGCAGATTCTTTAGCAACTCTATCTTCCATGATAGACATCCCATTTGGAGTCCGGATGCGTCCAGTCATCATTGACCATAAATTTGCGCCAGCTTATGAGTCGATTGTTGCTATAGATGAAGTTCAGGATGAAAACCCCTGGTATTATGACATTTGGAATTTTTTGGAAAAGGAAGCATACCCGCTAGGGGCAAATGCCAAGGATAAAAGGGCAATCAGAAGAATGGCCGTTCAGTTCATCATCTGTGGGGGTAAGCTGTATAAAAGAGGTCATCTGGGAATGCATAAGCTGTGTGTTGATGCCGAAGAGTCAAAGCATCTGATGGAAGCCATCCATGGAGGGGAATGCGGTGCACATATGAATGGGGTAATGCTGGCACGGAAGATTCTCAGACAGGGTTACTACTGGTCCACCATGGAGGAGGATTGTATTAGTTTCGTTTGGTGATGCCACAAATGTCAGATTCATGCAAATCGCATGAACATTTCGCCATCAAAGCTGTACAATATGACTTCGCCATGGCCATTTTCAGTTTGGGGAATTGATGTGATCGGGGCTGTCACTCCAAAGGGGTCGAATGGGCATGAGTTCATCCTGGTCGCGATAGATTATTTTACAAAGTGGGTCGAGGCCCAATCTTATGCGGTGTTGAAGGCTTCGCACGTCGCAAAATTTATCAGAAACAACATCATCTGTCGCTACGGAGTCCCAAACGAGATTATTTCAGACAATGGTTCCCACTTCAAGAAGGAGGTGATTGATTTGTTGGAAAAATATAATGTGGCTTTTCATAAGTCATCTACCTATCGGCCGCAGACCAATGGAGCAGTTGAGGCCGCCAACAAGAACATCAAACACATACTGCAGAAGATGGTGGAAACCTACCGGGACTGGCCAGATAAGCTGCCGTTTGCTCTGTGGGGCTACCGGACTTCAATTAGAACTTCTACTGGGGCGACTCCGTATTCATTGGTTTATGGGATGGAGGTCGTTCTACCTATCGAAATTGAGGTTCCGTCATTGCGAGTACTGGCTGAGTGTCAGATAGCCGAAGCAGATTGGTAGCAGAGCAGATTTGAGGAACTCATGCTCTTTGATGAGAGAAGACTGAAAGCACTGTACCATGTTTAAGGTTATCAGCGCAGAATTGCCCGGGCTTTCAACAAGAAAGTTAAGTCCAGGAATCTAAAAGAAGGAGATCTGGTGCTCAAGGACAACCGAGCTCCCATCCACGACCCAAGGGGCAAGTTCAGACCAAATTGGACTGGTCCTTACATCATCAAGTCTATCTGGTCAGGTGGAGCTGTGGTTCTGATGGACCTAGATGGCCTAGAGTTTTCACAACCGATCAACATGGACAAGTTGAAGAAATATTACCCCTGAGAGGCTCGCTAGGCTGAAAACCTGAAAGGGCGACCTAGGCAAAAGTTAGAGCATAAAAAAATTGAAAAATATAAAAACTGAGCTCGCAAGGTTGAAAACCCGCAAAGGGCGGCCTTGGCAAAAGTTAGAGCGCAAAAGGAGAGTGAAAATACTCAAGAGAACCTGAGCCTGAACTACGTAAGGCTTGATTCCCATCTTTGGGATACGTAGGCAACTTCATCTAGAGTTCAGCCATAAACTTTTCCCCGATCAACTTTGTCCATTCGATCATCTCGGTCATCTTTGTCTATCAACATTTAAGAGCTTCGATTGTAATCTCCGGTGCTGTGCTATTCAGACTAGGGGCAACTTTCCGTTGCCATGCAGTGCTACGGTACTCTTCAGACTAGGGGCAACTTTCCAGTTGCAGGGATCTGGGGTTGTGCATCTTAGTGACAGATCTCAGGCGTGTCCAGTTCTGATCCACATTGAAAATGGTTTTGAAAAGTTTTAATAAAAGTTGACTTTGTTCAAATTAATCTTTTTACAACTTAGACCATTTTTGGACCAAAGCGAAAAATTGTCAGTACCCACAACCTTCAATTTCATTGATTTCAAGACAGAGCTCTCCTACTCTTGCATACAATCGAAGTTGCTTTTTATTACATTCATAAAGAAAACTTGAAAGTACTAATAAAGCAATAAATCCGGGGCATAGTCAAGTCAAGTATCACTATGCCCCCTCCCAGAACTAGTCGAAGCCTCTGATGCCAAGCTAGGACCAATCTGTGCCTCTTCATTGAGCCAATCCAAGCACTCGTCAGACAAAGTGCAACTGAAAGTGGGAGCGGGGGCCAGGAGCTCTCTAGTCCTCCAAGCTGTAGTATGTCGGGCAAGGTGTGCGCCTCGGACCGGGAAAGCAACCGGGTACTCAATCCCCTCTGGCGGGCAAGTCTGATCATGACCAACTGACGCAGGATACCAAATGGGAAATAAAATACGTAATGGGTCAGGCCAATCAACCGGATCCCAGTATCCCGGAACATCCTATAGCTCATCGCCGGAAGATTGAGCCAAGGACAGCGCCAAGCAATGCGATCCGCCGATAAATTGCACATCCAGTTGAACCACCATCCCTCGTCAAGTGCATCAACCAGACGTTGACGGAAGAAGTAGCCGCGGGCTGAGTAGGCCGGGCAAGAGTCCACGACCTACAATTTATCCATCAACCATACCTGGGAAGGGATGAAAAATGAGAGAATAAAGAATAGAGAGATGTACGATGAGAGAAAAGTAAGAAAAGGGTTTTGTGAGAAAAAAAAAAACCGAGCCTGAGGGTCGAGCGATGTAAGCAAATACATATGTGAGATCGGGTGGGAAACGTTACCTGCAGCAGTAGTAGACTCCCTGCAAATCTGGTTGTCTCCTGGCTGTAGAAAGCATCCAAGCCCATCAGTGTTTCGGCCAATGCCATAGCAATACAACTCTTTCCCTCCTTCGGGCCTTGAGCTACTTCAATCAAGCGGATGTTAGGTCCACCCAGGCCCGGAGCAAGCAGAAAGTGAGACAGCATACACAAGCAGAGGGCGTGTTGTCGGAAACTTTGCCAATGATGGTCGCCGCGATCACCGACATTGGAAAAGCGATGAATCAAACCAAGGATATCCAGTTCCCCATTACAGGTCAGGGATCGAACATCATGCGCGGTGAGTCCACACATCCGCCCTAAAGCTTGGGCATGGCCAAAACGAGACTGAGGCAAGATCTCTTCCGAACATTCAGATTCCATCAAAACTTGAAAATCTTCGAAAGTTGGACATACCTCTTGCCCGCCGAAGCTAAAGACATGCGTCACCGGGTTCCAAAACCTCGCCGCAGCATGAAGGAAAGGAAGGTGCAGCGAAGTCCGACTCAGCGTGAATAGTGCATTCAAGCCAAAACCCCGGAAATTCAACTTTTCCGAACCATCTAAAGAAGTGATCCAAGATGTGAGATTTTCTACGAGAAACGCCTCCATTTTTTGTGCAAAGCAGTGATGAAATGAATGAGTCCCGAAGTTGGAGCTTTTATAAAGGATAGTGACACTATTCAGAAGGACAAGTGTCAACATTCTGGTGGCTTTTGTAGGGGATAAGGTGTGAGTGGAGGACAAGTGTCAACATTCTGGTGGCTTTTGTAGGGGATAAGGTGTGAGTGGAGGACAAGTGTCAACATTCTGGTGGCTTTTGTAGGGGATAAGGTGTGAGTGGAGGACAAATGTCAACATTCTGGTGGCTTTTGTAGGGAACAAGGTGTGAGTGGAGGACAGATGTCAACTTTTGGTCGATTGGTCAAATCTATTGGCTGATGACCATTTCTCCAGGCCAGTGTCCTTTCCTCATGACCGAGGGTCTTTCCTCTTACTCCATTAGCTATTTGGAAGTTAAACATGCTGAGAATTTGGGGAATGCCACCACTTCCAATGCCCTCCGATGATGATTTTTGTGGGGTCACGCCCATTTTCTTATCGAGTTGTCGTTTTGCTTATCGAGTTGTTTGTCGAGCTGTCGTGCTTCGTGTTTTTGAGTTGTTACTCTCTGTTTAAGCAATTTTTGTTAAGTCTAGTTTATTAAGTTGTCAACACTGTTGTGTTTTGCTTATCGAGTTGTAAACTTGCTAAGGTTTTGTTATATCATTAGTAAGTTAAGTTGTTGCGTCGGTTCACTACCTGACTGGGCAAATGCACAATGCACATTTCCATTCAATCTCATTATGGTGTAAAAATGATGCGATATAATGCCAAGAGTTTAAAATACAACACTTTTCCAAAGGCTGTTTCATTCCATCATGCTTCCTTTGCTACAACATTTCACAACAAGGGTACAAGTTTTACATAAAATAAAACTGCGTAATAAAGTGCAATGTGCCACAACTACTAGTAAAAAGGTAAATAAAGCAGGGAACCGCAACATCAATGCTCTCAAGAGCAGGAATAAGAGGCCCTCTCCGTCCTCTTCTGCGAAACAACCTCTGCACCATCATCACCATCTTCATCATCAAAGTTTGGGCTGTGTGTTCAACTTCTTTCAACAAGTGTGTGCTGCGTGTTCACCTTCAAAATGGGCTGCATGTTCATCATCAAAGTGTGCGCTGTGGGTTCACCTCAACAACGAGCTGTGTGTTCGACATCAAATGTTTGAGCTGTGTGTTCAGACTTCAAAGTGTGCGCTGCGTGTTCACCTCAACAATGAGCCGTGTGTTCGACATCAAGTGTTTGGGCTGCGTGTTCAACTCTCAATCAGTGTGTGCCGTGTGTTCACCTCAACAATGAGCTGTGTGTTCGACATCAAATGTTTGAGCTGTGTGTTCAGACTTCAAAGTGTGCGCTGCGTGTTCACCTCAACAATGAGTCGTGTGTTCAGAATTCAAGTGTTCGAGCTGCGTGTTCAACTCTCAACAACGAGTGTGTGCTGTATGTTCACCTCAACAATGAGCCGTGTGTTCAGGATTCAAGTGTTTGGGCTGCGTGTTCAACTCTCAGTCAGTGTGTGCTGTGTGTTCACCTCAACAATGAGCCGTGTGTTCAGAATTCAAGTGTTTGGGCTGCGTGTTCAACTCTCAACAACGAGTGTGTGCTGTGTGTTCACCTCAACAATGAGCCGTGTGTTCAGGATTCAAGTGTTTGGACTGCGTGTTTAACTCTCAATCAGTGTGTGCCGTGCGTTCACCTCAACAATGAATCGTGTGTTCAGAATTCAAGTGTTTGGGCTGCGTGTTCAACTCCCAATTAGTGTGCGCTGTGTGTTCACCTCAACAAACGAGCTGTGTGTTCGACGTCAAGTGTTTAGGTTACATGTTCAACCTTCTACAAAGTATGTGCTGCGTATTCACCTCGACAACAAGCTGTGTGCCCAAAAATGAGCTGTGTGCCCGAAAAAGGAGCTGTGTGCCCGGAAATGAGTTGTGTACCCGAAGAAGGAGCTGTGTGCCCGAAAAACGAGTTGTGTGCCCGAGAAGGAGCTGTGTGCCCGCAAATGAGCTGTGTGCCCGAAATGAACTATGTGCCCAGATAAAGTAGAGTGTTGTGTTTCGAACTACGTGCCAAAGGAACAAAATGTTGTGTTGCGAGCTGTGTACCAAAAATGCTATATCGTAAGCTGTGTGCCAAGTCTTGTCCTGTGCATTTCACCTCCATCGCACTATTTTGTGCAGTCATCATTCGCGCTGTTTTGCGCATCGTACTTACATTTTACTTGCATTTCATCGCACTGTCTTGTGCACTCACCCGGCCTGGGAGACCTTAAACCCTCCGGTCTAAGGAGACCTTAAATCCTGCATCATCATTCACGCTGTTTTGCGCATCGTACTTACATTTTACTTGCATTTCGTCGTGTTGTCTTCTGAACTCTCTGGTCTAGGAGACCTTAAATCCTCTAAAGGTGCAATTCCTTTAGTGTTTGTCATGCCCGAACGACTTCCGGTGGTCTGGCATAGCCACCTGCCTGTGTTAGCGGTGAGTTCCTAGGAGACCAACTGAGACGGTGGAAACTAGAGTTCGAATGGCTTATGCCTAGAACGCAAAGGTTCGAGATTTCCGAGACTAAAGTCTGGTTTAAATACCCAGGGGTATATCCTCGGCTTGAAATCTGTATGGAAGCCCCATAGATTGAGATAGCATCTGTATGCACCTTAATTCTGGATACTGATCCAACCTAGTCTGTCACCCTGTTGGAGAATAGAGAAAGTTGCGACCATAGTCAGGGAGAAAAGTAGCACCTGTGGTTCGACCAAGAAGAAGCGAGAGATCCCCAGCACCATGAGGCACGATATTGTATGTACGGTTCATTTGAGGCTGGTGCGACCAGACGAACCGCGCAGGTATTGTATCTTCTCCGTGTGAGGCGTGGCGAGAATTGAATAATTCTCCGCATTCTTAACTGCATAAAATGTAGTTGTTGCTTTGCATTCTTGCTTAAAACTGTTGCATCTATTGTAAATATGTGCTTCATTACAGCTTGCTGCATTTGCATGATCATTGAGTCACATTCAGCGTCTTGCATTGCCAGTTTCATTTTGCCCCCCCTGCCTGCGGGTGCGCCTGCGGGCACATCTTTGTTTATCTCACCTATTTGTCTAAGTCTTTGGCCTTGTCAAAAATGGGTCGTCTCTGGGCTTTGACATTCACTCCCGACACTTATGACTTTCGAGTTCTGTCAAAGAGGGGCAACTGTAGACACCCCATTTTTGACCGACCTTAAGACTCAGACATCACTGATTGAGCGCTCGGTGATATTGCATATTGTGCTCGTTCTGAGGTTGCGGAGTCCCGGCTGCGAGCCTTGCCTTCGGACTTCCGAACTCTTTTGTGCTTTGCCTCGGTTTGCGAACCAAGCTCGATTTTCTCTGTTTCTCTTCCCAAAGGGAGGGAGAGGTCTCGTAGATCATCTCTCAGTGGCCGTGGGCTACGTTTCGTGGTCATAGGCCATTTTTTCCACTTCGGAGCCCGGTTCTCGGTTTTCGGAGCCGTCAGGCCGTGGGCCTCGGTTCGGGACCGCTTAACTACCTCCGTTTGCTCTGATTTTTTGGCATGCATCTTATTTCCTCCCTTTTGAGGGACACTGTGGTCCGAGAGACCAACTTCGTGATCAAGCACCACTCCCGGTGCCCAACAGCCCACTTTTGGTGCCCCGAACTGCGTGTTTCGGCTCCCGAACCTTCATTCTACATTTTTGGGCTCCGACCCGAACTTGAGATAGTCTTATTTTGAGCTCCTTTTCATATTTGATTAAGGACCTTTTGCTGTTTGACATCTCCATCTGTCACTTGCTTCTTTACCCCTCGTTCGGCCCCTTTTCTTGCACGATAGTTTAGGCCCACTTTTATTTTTTTCGTGGCTTGTCATAAACTACAAAGTGTCTTATTTTGAGCCCCTATTCAACTTTTTTGAAGGGCTCTCGGCCATTTGGAACCCGCAGCTACCACTTCCCTCTTTAGCTCACCTTTTTGGCCTTTTTTGGGAGGTATTTTGAATCCGAATTTCCCCCTCTTTTTCCACCACTTTTGCCTATATATACAGCCCCTCCCCTTCAGATTTAAGGGTTAGAAATTTTTGTTTGGAGCTCCTACATTATATCTCTCTCTCTCTCTATATTCCAACCATCAAAACTCCAAGTTCCCTACACCATTTCTTCACCATTTCTTCACCACCACCTAGCACCACCACCACCACTCCATACCAGCAATTTGGAGGTCATTTCCAGAGGCAAGGAGCATCTTTTCTCAAGCCAAGAGGTTGCTAAAGACTAGTCTTCAAGGGTGAGTCTCGTTTTTCCCTTTTTTGCTCTTTTCTTGGTCTATATCTTAGCCCTTCTTGCTTATACATTT
Organism: Camellia japonica; assembly: GCA_030407325.1. NCBI lineage: Eukaryota > Viridiplantae > Streptophyta > Magnoliopsida > Ericales > Theaceae > Camellia > Camellia japonica. Next base: position 212,610,507 of record JAPPVO010000002.1, on the reverse strand, counting down.
GAGCTCTGACCAAAACTGAAAGTAGCCTTTTTTTGAGCTGTATTTCATCTTTCATTAGGGTCTCTCACTGTTTGAGACCTCCTTTTGGCACTTGCTTCATTATCTCTTCTTTAGGCCCTAATCTTGCATAATATTTTTGGCCTATGTGTAATCTGTTTTGAGGCTTGTTATAAACTGTAAATATGCTTATTTTCAGCCCTTCTTCAACATTGGAGAAGGGCTCATCACTGTTTTCATCCCCCATGTATCACTTGTTTTGAAATCCTTGTTTTAGCCTCATTTTTGCATGATTTGTTAGTCCATTGTGTTTTTGGTTTTGGACTTTGTTCTGAACTAAAAACGGGCTTATTTTGACCCCCTTGTCATGTTTCATTAAGGGTTCATTGATATTTGAGACATCCCTTATATACTTCATGTTATATCTCCATTTTGGCCTCACTTTTGCATAGCATTTTGAGCATACTTTTATCTGTTTTTGGGGCTTGTGGTAAACTGTAAAAAGTCATATTTTGGGCCCCTCTTCAACATTTTTGAAGGGCCCTTACCTTTTTGAGTCCAGCACATATCAGTTGCTTCTTTGTCTCTTCTTGGGGCCATTTCTTGCATCGGAGGTTAGCCATACTTGTGTTTGTTTTTGGGGTTTATCATAAGCTGTGAAACACCATATTTTTGGCCCCTCTTCAACATTGAAGAAGGGCCCTTCTCTGTTTTCGGACAGCAGCTGTGAGTTGCTTCATAATCTCGCTTTCGGGGCCATTTTTGCATGCTAGTTTAGTCCCATTTGTGGTTGCTGTTTGGCCTTGCTTTACACTGTAAAAATGCTTGTCTCGGGGCTGCCTCTCTTCGGTCTTCATGCTTCATGTCCATATTATGCATGTTTGATATAGCTATAAGTCATTTCGGGTGCCTAATCTTGCATTTCGGGGCCATTTCTTGCATCGGGTGTCATTCTACCATATTTCGGGGCTGTTTTGCATCATTTATCGCCTCTGAAATTTGCATAAGAGTATGCCATATTCTATGCCTTGCCATGTCTTGTTAGAGTGGCATTTCGTGCCCTAGGGTCGGTCCTCGGTTTGCGTGCATGTGTGCACGCATTTCGAGGTGTCTCATTTTCATCTTATGGCCTCTTATGTGAGTGTGGCTGAGGTCTACTTGTGTTAATGTAAGTCCATATTGCATTGTGTATGCCATCTTAGTCCTTTGCATTGCGTATGCTAGGGTGTATGTTAGCACATTGTGTATGCCATGTTACCTCGTGCATCGCGTATGCCATTTCATAGCATTGTGCATGCTAGGTTGTATGTTAGTTGCATTCATGCATATCATGCATATTGCATTGTGTTCGGAATAGGAGTTAGCCCGGGCACGGGAAACGAGGTACGTTCCGTACTCCGAGTGACAGAATGTGTCTCAATTTCCCAGTCACCGACACTCCGGATCATCCATGATGGAGTTAGGTCTTGTTATGTTTACATGTGCATTCATTCTATTTTAAATTGTGCAATTCGACTCCTCGGCCATCATGCATCGAGATGCGTGATTGGTGGCACGAGGATCGAGGCATGCATACATTTGTGAAAATACATTGCTATGCTCCTTTCCTGCTCTCTGTTGCAGCAAAATCAAGAATCAGCAACCTTTCAGAGCTTGGAACGCATTCCAAGAACAAGTGCAAACAGAGGCTAATCGGGGCATCGCCGTGGATTTCCGCGCAAAGGCAACCCGGACATGCATCATTCATTCTCCGGAGCGGAACCAAGGCAGTCCCTGGCTTGCATGCCAGTTTATTATTTTCTTAGTTAATTTGATAATTAATTAGGATTTTTGTACATATTTGGACTGTACTATTCTTTTATTCGGGACTGTATATTTATTCGGACCCTCTGCGCGAGGGCATAATTGTAATAAGTGTGCGTGTGTGTGATGTATGTCTTCCAACCCCACGTCTTTCTTCCCTTTTACTTACCAACTTATGATGGTTAGATTAGGGCATGTTTCAATTAGCATACAGTATGATAGCATGTTTGCATTCATTCATCTGTTTTGCATGCACCGGGCTCGGCGCATCATACTAACTGCATTTGTATTTCAATTCTAAGTTGAATACATGTTAGCTGTTGCATCTCATATGCCATATTTAGAATAGTCGAGCCTGCTATAGCTGCATTTTGCATGTGTTGCATTAAGCATTTCTGTATAGTTAGGATCATGCATGGATTTCTAATGAGCTTCTGTTTTGGCTTGGAGTACTCGGTGAGTTTTATGCTTTAGCATACTTGCAAGCGTGTGAGTGACTGCCATGAATAGCATGCTTACCATGAGGCTAACTGCTTATGTGATATATCTGCCTGAATGCTTGTGGGTGAAGGTTGGGTTATCTAAATTGGAACAATTCATTAATTGTGAGTTTTAAGCCCACTAGATAGTGGCAAAATCATGTTTTCTAAGCCCATCCGAGGGTGGCAAATCCATATCTTAGCCTACTTGCGAGTAGCACCATCAAACCATTTTCAAATAAACAAACATGAAATGTTTTGTTCCAATTCAGGCGACTCAGTCTATACTTGTATGCTGTGCGCATCACATAGTAAATCTAGGCTAATAACCGGAATAAGAACACACAATGTTTTCAAAAATAGATATTATGGTTAGTAGAGGCCGATCTTTGATCGGGCGAGTGGGGGTGCTCACGAAGTGACCTTCCCCAATCGTACCCAAGTTCCCGAGCCAAGGCAACTTTGGTGATGACGAACACGTGGCCTTTGGCACCGAGTCAGGGTTTCCTAAATTCCCTCATTAAAAAATATTTAGGTGGCGACTCTGTATCTGGCAAAGCAGTCCATGTTTGGCACTTCTTTTCTAAAAATCTGCTTTCTCAAAACGATTTTCCGGATTTGGACTCTTTGGTTCAAGATTAAGAACCGTGACACAAATCGAGTCCGAACTGTAGCGAGGTCCCCCGCGGACTTGTTACATGTACGTCCAACTTTGTACCAGTACCCCACTCCCTAATGCCCTTGGCACATCCTCTACCATGCCTAGTCGAGGTTGATGATGAATTAACATGACCTGCGAGATACAATAACAATAAACAATATGCAATGATAATAAACAAATGCAAATTTAAATAATGTCAATACAAATCGAATTCTTATACTTGAGGTGGGCTGTGAAGAAGTCGAAGGGTCTGCAAAATACAATGAGAATAAACAAGTTATATATAATGAGAATAAATAAATGTATATTTAAATAATTTTCATACAAATCAAAGCAAATTTATATACCTGCGGATTGCTCATAAGCTGATGACTCTAGTTGGGATGATAGTTGCTGTGGTGCCACTGATGGTGGACGCACCAATGGTAGGCGTGGAGGCTGAGTACATGGTAGCTGCTGTGGTGCCACTGATGGTGGTCGATGCAGTAGTATTAATGGCCCCTTTGACGGTGGTCGCTGGGATGCCTCCTTTAATGGTGGTGCTAGTAATAGTGATCGTTGCGATGGCTGGTTAGATGGTGGCACTAATGGCCCCTCCGATGGTGGCCGATGTGATGCCTTCTCTGATGGTGGTGCTACTGATGTCCTGTTATGTACCACATCAGACATCATGCGCCGGGGATGATCATGCTTCCTCTTCCTTTCCATAATAATCTGCAAGCAATATAACATTAATTGACATTAGAAACATAGACAATGGTTTGTCATCAACTATAATATGACATTAATTGAACTAATACAATTACAAAGACAAAGTAAATTAAGAAACTGATGATTAACTACAACCTTGGCCTTAATTGAATTACTGATGTTGATTAAATATCAGTCTATTTGAACATCAACTGTTTCCCCTTCTACGGCTTCCCTCACCCAACCAACTTCTTCATCACGAAGCATTATATTTTCTTCCAATTGTTGGCTCATATATGGCTCGATTTGTGGATTAGTCGAACTCATATCAAATAAACCTCTTTGAGACATCTTCACCACCACTTGGCAGTCTGGTTGTAACGGGTTTGCAACATACCAAACTTGCTATGCTTGGGACGCCAAGATGAAAGGTTCATTGGTAATTCGATCATCTCGGTACAACAAATGATTGAAGTTCACCAACGTGAAATTGAAGACATCTTTTTTTTCGTGAATGTTGTCAATCCAATCACACTTAAACAACACATGTTTCTTCTCATTAGAATATCGAATCTCAACAATATCTGTCAATTGTCCATAATAGTACACAGACCCCACACGAAGATTCTTGTCTTTCCGACTAGCATAACTTATGGTATCTGCCTTCAAAGCTAAATCACAATTTTGTGTGGCTCGACGATCATCCATGGCCTTTACTCGATAGCGAAACCCATTCAATTAAATACCCCGTTGAACCTTATTGCCAGGTTATGAGGACCATTTGCCAAGAGAATAATCTCTTTAGAAAATATGACATCGGTAGTCCTTCGCAAAGTTTGGACCTATTTAAAACAAAAATGTAAAATTTAAAATGTAGTTCGACTTAAGTAACTAGAATCTGTAGACTTAAATACATACATGTTCCTTAAACCAAATGTGAAAAGTTTTAAAATGTTCACACCGAAGCTGATGATCATCAACACGAGACATTTTGAGCTTAAGTACTTCACGGTGTTTGCTGTGTAGATTGAAAATTTATCAATACAAAAAATTTGGTTCAAAATTTAATAAAACATAATAAAATATTGAGTGAGTGACATAACCTACTTTATGAATGGTTGAACCGCACTTGTATTGAATAAGATGTACCGATAAGCTTGTACCCAAGAAGTATTATCAAGATAAAAGCTTGTGTTTTCACCAATAACATAACCCAGATTATCATCACCACTATAGTTCCTCACAGGTCGATTAGATTTGGTTTCCACATCATTGAGATATTGTGCACAAAAATTCATGCATTCTTCCATAAGAAATCCTTTAGCAATTGATCCTTCAGGATGAGCTCTATTACGCACGTATTGCTTCAAAGTAAGAAGATACCTCTCAATTGGATACATCCATCGAAACTGAATCGCTCAACCCAATAATGCTTTATCAGCTAGATGTATAGGCAAGTGCTCCATTATATCAAAAAAAGTCGAAGGAAATATTTTCTCTACATGACGAAGTGTTACAACGATACGATCTTCAATATATTGCAAATCCATCGCACGATTCACTTTGGAACACAATTGTCTAAAGAAATTGCTCAATTCAATCAAGGGTTCAATTACATTATTCGGTAACGATCTTCAAATAGCCAATGGAATAAGTTGTTGCATCAGAATATGACTATCGTGGCTCTTAAGACCCCCAATACTTCTGTCATGTGAGCACACACGACGTGATATATTGGATGAATACCCGTCGGGAACTCTTACTTCCTTCAACACTTTCAAGAACAAATCTTTCTCATCCTTGGTCATCGTGAATTGTGCTGGTGGTAAATAAGCTTTATTCGACCCTCTTAACTGCAAATGTAGGGGTTTTCTAATAATCATATCTTATAAATCACACCGAGCATTAACACCATCCTTCGATTTTCCTGCAACCCCTAATATTGTCTACAACACATTGTCACAAACATTCTTCTGTATATGCATCACATCGAGGTTGTGTTTATTAGATTGTGCTCCCAATATGGCAGTTCATAAAAGATACTCTTTTTCTTCCAGCTATGGGTGCGATGTCCAGCTTTCTCCTTCTCTACTTGTCTCATATGCCTCTCCTTAAGGTCATCCCTCTTGTATTGGGTTAAAATACCCTTAGATTCTAATTGTAGCAGCATCTCAGTTCCAGACAACAATTTTGGTTTGAGTCTGACTTCCCGACTACCATCAAATGATACTTTATCCTTCCGGAATTTATGGCCACTAGGTAAAAATCTGCGATGACCCAAGTATGATTGTTTCCTACTATGCTTCAACCAACACGATGTAGTTTCCTTATTGCAACAAGGACATGCATATTCACATTTAGTGCTCCATCTTGACAAGTTTGCGTATGCAGGAAAATCACTAATTGTTCATAGTAAAGCTGCATGCATTTGAAACATTTGATTTGTTGATGCATCAAATGTTGACACACCCTCATTTCATAGTTCTTTCAACTCCTCAATCAATGGTTGCACATACACATCAATCTTGTCACCAGGTCCTTTCGGGCCGTCAATAAGCACGGATAAAATTAGAAATGGTTGTTTCATGCACATCCATGGCGGCAAGTTGTATGGAATGAGCACAACAGACCAAGTGCTATGAACTATGTTCATCGTCCTGAATGGGTTAAAACCATCAGATGTTAAGCCAAGCCTTACACTTTGGCAATCATTACTAAAGTCAATATTCCGACGGTCAAAATCTTTCTATGCAAGGGAGTCAGCAGGATGCCTAAAGACACCATCATCAGTTCGTTCCTCTGCATGCCATCTCATTAACTTGGCCGTCTTGGATGACATAAACAACCTCTGCAACCTTGGCTTTAAAAGAAAATACCTCATTTGTTTTGCAGCTATTCGTTTGACACCTTTGTTGCGACCATTTGAACCACCATTACCATTTGATTTCCATCTAGAACTGTTGCATATGACACATTTATCAAGATTGGCGTCCTCGTTTTGAAACAACATGCAATTGTTGGGACATGCGTCCCACGTCTCATACGTGAAGCCCAAATTTGTTGTGACCTTTTGAGCTTTATAATATGAGTCTGGAAGTTTCACACCCAACGGGAATGCCTCATTCAATAACTCAAGCAACATGTCAACAGACTTGTCTGTCCACTGATTAAGCACCTTCAAATATTGAAGTCGAACAATGAATGACAAAGATGTGAACTTCTGACAACCCGGATACAATTCACTTTTTGCATCTTGAAGAAGTTTGAAATACTTTGCAGTCTCTGCATTTGGATCGAGCTGGGGTTCAGATGCATGGGGATCAGGCCCTTGTGGTTCATTACCCCAACACTTGTACTGCCATGTGGATTTCCCATAGCCCTTATATCATTCCAATCATATCATCCCCAATGTCTAAATTAGCTAATGTTTCATTCTCTCAATTACCATGCAAAGATACGTAAGATTCCCATGATTAATCCAATGTTTGTACTTTTTAAAAAATCATTCAAAATCAAATACTCCCGTACACCCTCTCATACAAGATGGTATCGATTCTCACACTTCCTACACGGACAACTGATCATCGAACCTTCAACCCTATTGGTGTAGGCAAACACAAGGAATTCATCAATCCCATTAATGTATTTGCTCGACATCCTATTTGGAAAATCAATCCAACTCTTATCCATCATCTGTACACATCCATAGAAATATCTCATCAAAGTAACTCTAAATATAATACCTACGTATTCATGTACCATGATACCTATCCGTCCAATTTCTCTCAAATAGGTAGGTGGTCTTATCCCAATTAGTTATTTACCGATTTGATGGGAGAACATAAAAAATGAAATACTTATACAACACGTGAGACATAAAAATGTTGCAAAACATCAAGTATTCCATCACTAATTCAACATGTTTAGAACATCAAGAGGTGCACAGAACATCATAGGCTTTAAGAGCCAGGAAAAAAAAATGCAGACAAAAATAATTGCACCCTCGTCTCTCAAAACAAGTAGTACACTTCCATTCCATAGCAATGAATATAGCTATCCATTAAATTTTAAGGATCTAAAATGAATTGATTTGAGACGGAATATGAAGATCATATTCATTTAGACTCCTTAAGTTTAAAAAACTTTTGAGTAAGACACTTAGTTCTAAAACATACAACAAGTTTTGACATGAATAAGACACTTAGTTCTAAAAAAAACGACACTTAGTTGAAAACATAGTGCAAGAACCATGTTATTCTATCATACTATAGCCTTGTAGGCAAGCACTTGGTTCTCTAATTTTAGCACTATTTGTAATTGAAATTGCTACTATTTTTAATTATTAAACTTTGGTCCTTGTTGTCTTCACGAGGAGAATACAGATATGACCAAAAAGACCACTACCTTGACTTTAAGTGCTCTCCCTTTAAGTGCTCCCTTTAAAATATGTTAATAAGTGTACTTAAATCAATCATTAACTTGAGTATCACATGTATATTATTAACTAATCAGCAATGCTAGGTATCATGAAAAGTCTTTCATGAAAATTGTCATAAAAGATTTGTGACCTTTGGATTATACTTACAATAAAGCACCACACACTAATCAAGGTAATCTAAAGGTCACAAATTTTTCATGACCCTTTTCATGACAAAATTTTCATGATCTCTAACCTTTCTCTTTAACTAATACACCATGTTGGACACATCAATCAATTTTAAATTTGTTGATTTGAATAATAAACCTCCATGAAGAAAAATTATTCAGTGTGCACGTGAAATACATGGTGTTATTGTAAACAAATTTTAACAAAGATTTCCACATAAAAGTACTAATATACAATATATATATAATGATATAACAAAATTATAGACCTATTATTTCAAAACATAAGAAGTATTTCATAATATCAATAGTTAATATTTTTCATAGTATTTTTCACGCACCACACTTGACAAATGAGAAGAGTTTGTACCATTAATTAACAATAAATGACAAGAGTTTGTACCATTAATTAACAATAATTCACATTTCCCTCATTTTTTCATTTTTGATTTCCAAATTTCTATTCAAAAACACGATCCAAACACAATTTGAAGAAAAGTTTTCAAATTTAAAATGAAATATTGTGATTGTAAACTATTAATTTTATATTAAATAATGTTAGGAATGGTAAAAAAAAATTACCAACAAACACATTGACTAGACATAATATAGGAATTAAGATTATATTCATTACATTAGATAGAATGAAGATTTTCATTTCATAATCAAAGACTATCAAAGATTCATATTAACATACTTTCATTATAAATTCAAAATTTATTTAGGGGAACTTTTCAAACTTAAAATGAATCCAGCCACTCTGAACATGAGCTCAATCCTTAATCGTTTCTCAAACTCCAAACAACGGCGCTCCTCAGTCACCACCAACTCAAGTGCAAACCTAGAGAGGTTAGTGAATGTGGCTTCAAACTCAGTCACTGGTTTGTTCAACTGCACCACCTTGGAAAACTGGTCCCTCAATTTCTCCCTAACTGTGGGAGGCAAAAACTTATCCTAGAAGGCGTCGACGAAGGCCTCTCAAGTTCCCCCAATGCGTCCTTACACATATTTCCACCACTGACCCGCATCTCCTTTTAACTAGAAGGACGCAAAGGTCACTCTCAAACCTCCATCTTTGATGTCGATCATCTCAAAAGTCTTCACCATCTACTCTAGTCACTCATCTGCTTTCAGCAGCTCTTTGGGATCACCCAAAAACTTATCCGGATTCAACCAGAAGAACTCTCTCTCTTTAGAAAAGATGGCCCTACCTCAACTACCTGGCCTGGACTTGATTATCAGCTCTGAGAATGTCCATAGATTCCGGCAAGGCTTTAGCCATTTCACGGGTTAAGGCGCCCATGGCCTGTTGACCAACTGGTTCGGCCACATTGGCCTGATCAACTCCCTCCTCCTGTATCGGAATATCATCTGGTATGGGCACCTCGTGCCTTCTAGGCCTCCCACGCCTACCACCACCACATTCTGACATCCTAATAAAGGTAACTAAAGAAATTAGCACATTCACAAATGTGCTAAAGCTAACTCACTCACGTCCTAATACGATGGACAACAATAAATCACTCCATATAAGCACGTAATCATATAAACACATACGAATTTCTGTCCTAGATAATGACCGTCCTGTGGCGTTGCTAGAGTTCCAATTAAAAACAACAGTGATCAAGTGCCCTTCTAATAGGACTTCTAAAAACTCGTAGATCCAGTCAATATCTTAAGAATTAAATCTCATACCCATATAATTATATAAGCATGTTATCATATAAGCATACAACACATATTAACGTCTCAGCACAGCGAGACGAACCCATTGTGGTACTAACCACTTTCCACGTACCCAAAGTATTCAAATCTGATAGGCTTTGATACCAAGTTATAACGCTCCCAAAATATAACCATAAATTCAACCGAAATATAAATAAATAACCACATGAATTAGAGTGTAACGTATTTTCATTTCATAGAGTCTATAGTACAAAAGAGTTTAACATAAATAAAACTTTCCAAGTCTTGTCTTGGTTACAACAAAAATGGGGCTAGCTCATACAATTTAAGCCCTAGGCTATACAAAAATGAAACAAAACAAAGAAGCTCTTGCTTCTCCAAAAGTTTCTTCAATGCTATTGCCTTGGTAGAGGCATGTCGTCATTACCTAAAAATGTTTTTCCCAAATAGAGTGAGCCACAACCCAGCAGGAATAATCTAAAACAATATATGAGGTTTAACAAAGATATAAGCGCAATGTGCATATGCAATGTCAGGGATAAAATATTCTCTTTTTATATAGTCATAGAACACCAAGTCCATATTTTATTTCACTTCCCTTCAATTCATTTCAATAGATGAGTCAATTTCATTATTTTTCAATAACCCAAATGAGACTAAAATTCAATGGTTCTACAATTACATCATTAACGCACAAACACTTCAATCTGCCATTTTACGAAAATTTCGTCCGTGGGATCGGCACCTATGTATAAATTTCGGGGCTTTCACCCAAGACACTCCGGTTAACTTAATTATAATGGAGTCCATCTCCTTTCTCCTCCCAAAAATCTGGGCAATGTATTTACACCATGATCATATTCAATGATAACCAACCATAGATTAGTTTTAATTCACCTAATCCTTATGTAACAATCATAGTTATCATCTATCGATAGCCCAATACAAATATACAATCTCAAAGACATAATTTATTCAAAACTTCCAAAGATGAGACGTATCACCTACTCAATTTCATCATCTATTTCAATACTTGCCCAATTTCATGTTTACAACACCGATTTCATTTATTTATACAAAATAAATATCATAACAATTTTAGGACAAACTCTCTCTTTTCCCAAACATCGACCAAGTACCAAAATTAACAATTTTGACACCATACAACATTATTTTCAAATCCCACAATCATTTTATTCTCATTTACCAAAAACCCTCTTTCCATTTTGTACCCAAACCCTAGGTTTGCTCATATTTCCTTCAAATCCCACCATTGTTACACAATGACAAAATAAGTTAAAACCATATTAAAGTGTAGAAAATCCCTACCTCAAGAAGAGAAGACGAGCAAAGCAAGGTTGAAACTCCAAAGACATTGAAACCCAAGTTTGTTCGAATCAAAATGAAGGTCTTGAGAAGCTCTTCCTTTTTCTCAAAGGAAGTAGGGTGGAGAGATCATTAGATCTAGATGGAAATGTAGAAAGAAGGTAAGTTTAGAGAGAGGCTCTTGGTTCTAGTTTTGAAGGAAATAGATTTGAAAAAGTGATGTAAAAAGTCATTTTCGCGATCTGATATACGCACAGTTTGCTTGAGCAGAGAAGTTGACGCTCGAGCGTCAGACACAATAAGTTGTTTCGCTTGAGCGTAGAATACATTCCTCTAGTATCTTACAGACGACAGACCAACCGCTCGAGCTCAAGAAAGGACGTTCGAGCGCCCACTCGCTTGAGCGTAGGAAACGTCGCTCGAGCATGAAAAACACCCCTCTAGTACTTTTGCAGATGTGTAAGGTATTGAGAGTTTGCAAATCCCTCTCGAGCGCAAGGAAGGTCGCTCGAGTAGAGAACCAAAATTTACATAGCCCGCTCGAGCGCAAGAAAGGCCCCTCGAGCGGAGGAACAAAAATCTGGGCAACAAGGTTTGGAAAAACAAGCAACCAACCTGTTCCAAACACAACTACAACCCGATAACCAAAAATAGAGAGAAAATAAGAGAAACAAGATATGAATCACCTTTCAAAACCACACAAACCCGAGTTCAAAAAAACAAGTAACGGGTCAAAATCGAAATCGCTATAGAAGAGGTGGTGACCATTATTAGATTGCATGTTGGAGAGACAAATGAATTTCCTATCACTATAAGGTTACACCAAGGATCTACCTAAATTCTTTATCTTTTTGCTTTAGTTATGGATGAGTTGACGAGAAATATTCAGATTGACGTGCCACGGTGTATGCTTTTTGCATATGATATTGTGCTAGTGGATGAGAGTAGATGAGTTAACACAAAGTTAGAGAATTGGAGAAAAACTCTTGAATATAAAGGATTTCGGATAAGCAGAACTAAGGCAAAGTACATAGAGTGTAAATTTAGTAACAGTAACAATCAAAGCAGAGGAGAAGTGAAATTTCAGAACCAAGAATTGCCTAAGAGCAAACATTTTCGTTATTTATGGTCGATTATCATAACAGCGGGGGAGATTGATGCGAATGTGATCCATAGGATTAAGGAGAGATGGTGTAAGTGGAGAAGTGCGTCTGAGGTACTGTGTGACAACGAATATCTACTAGACTAAAAGGTAAGTTCTATAGAATGGCTATCAGACCCGCGATGTTGTATGGGACGGAGTGTTGGGCAACCAAGAAACAACATGTAGATAAAATGAGTGTGGGTGAGATGAGGATGCTCAGGTGGATGTGTGGCCAAACTAGACAAGACATAATTAGGAATGTATATTCAAGAATGGGTAAGAGTAGCACCGATAGAAGATAAGTTGAAAGATAATCGATTGAGATGGTTTGGTCACATTCAACGGAGACTAATAGAGGCAGTAGTGAAGAGATGCAATGTTGTAACGGTAGATGAGAGTATTAAGGGACGGGGTAGGCCTAGATTAACGTTGGATAACGTTGTAAATGGAGATATGGATCTACTTAATTTGAGTAACGAAATGGCCTTTGATAGGGCCGTGTGGAGAAGGATTCATATAGTCGATCCCATTTGATGGAACTGAAGACTTGATTTGGTTTATATATTCGAGTATGCAAAACTAATGATTAATTTGAAAAGATTAATTATGTTCGAGTTTTATGTTTTTTTAATAATTTTAAATTGGACAATATTTAGTCAATACTAATTATTAATTTTATTTTTGCAGATGATTTTTGACGTAGAAATGTAGATATGACTTTTTTTGACAAGTACGGAAGGGCATTTTTATACCTCCGTCCTTATATATAATGGTTCGTAGAAATTATTTTTTGGCGTGGTAAATATCTAAAATTTGGCCTAGTACAAATTAGCTTGGACGTGGTACAAATTAGTTTTAAGGACGGTACAGATTAAATTTTTGGTGTGGTACAGATTTTCTTTTGGATATTAAAATTTGGTTAACCCTCTGTTATGTATGGAATTAAATTATTGATGTTGTATTATACTTGGTTCGTATGGAATTTGTATTATATTTAGAATTGGATGTTCAATATGAATTTTTTGGATGGTTGGAAGTGAAATGTGTGCACGTTGTCGAATGATTGATAATATATTCAGTATTGATGGATTATATTATTTATACAGGGTATGGGTTGCACTAATAATGATTACAGGTGATTCAGGAATTAAAAAAAAAATTGATATAGTATTTGGCGACTAAATATGTTGGTAGCTAAAAATGGAAGCAAATGTTTTGCTACGTAATAATTTAGTAGCAAAAAAGAACCAAATGATTTTTTGTGACCAAACAGTTAGTAGCTAAAATAAATTAGAATGAGAGAAGAAACTATTGTTGACTAAATATTTTAGTCACGAAGAACACGGCATCCTTTGGTGACTAAAATGTTTAGTGGTAAAAACTAATGAAGTGAAAATTAAGAGGCTTTTGGCAACTAAAGTCTTTAGTTGGTAAAAGTAACAATGAGTAAACTATTTGTAACGCCCTCAAAAATAAACCCACAATATACAATATTATCATGCATTAATAAAAGAAAACATTTTATTATTTCAATCATCAGAGTCTTACGGAATAAAATACCATAGCAAATGCCCTACGGGCTTACATCTTGCCAAGCCAACACTTGGACACAATTCACTGAGTTCTAACTCAAAAACAGATAAAGCCCTAGGCTTGAAAGATTACATTATTCAAATAAAAATAAATAAACAAATCTTCAAGTCCAATCCTCACAAGCTAAGTCCTTGGAGGGAGTGAACCACCTGAACCTGAAAAATAAAGTTCCCATATAGGGTGAGCCACAGCCCAGTAGAGAAATACTAAACCAAGCATAAGAATTAACTAAAGTATTAGCATCTGATACATGGTTAACACACTATAATCAAGTTACAATATTCATGACACGAATGTCTACACTGCCTATGACACATTGTCTATGGCACATTTTACTTTCCACTTATGGCTCAGAACCTGGCCAAATAACTCAACAGGTTTCATCTTTTATTACCATTACTTCCAATTCAACAGGAATAACAATTCAAGTTAGACCTAATCATAACAAATACACATGTTGGTATTGTATCAATCATAATCAATTCACTTCCATACTTCCCAACTGATACACATTTTAGTGATGTATCATATCAACAATAAATAGACATATATCTATTAATCAATAAGCACACATAAGAGTGATGCTACTGGAGTCCATCCCCTATCTTCTCCCAATAAATCCGGTTTAGAGGTCCATCCCCTATCTTCCCCTAAACCGTGGAGTTCATCCCCTATCTCCTCCAAAACCAAATGCATATGCAATGAAACACATAATTGCCATATACAACACATAATTAATACACAAATGTTCTGTATTAACTCAACAGTCAAACAATTGACCAATTCCAGTTATACCTAAGCCGCATGCAAGGTCTACAACAATCAATGGCTATCCTCCACCGATAGCCCAAAACAGTTATTTCTAAACAAGAAATAAATACATCAATGAATGTAAATTTAACATTCCCAATTCCATGAATTAAACCAAATTCCACATTATTCCTTTAAATTAATTATACAAATTAATCTAAACCAAAACCCTAAGGTTTCTCCAAAATTACCAAACTACCCCCACATACCAAAATTACCAAACTACCCCCCACATACCAAAATACCAACACTTAGGATTAAAGCGTATAAATGGAGTAGGAAATCCCTACCTCGAAGATATAACTCAGAAGGAAGAAGATGAAGATGATGCCCAAACTTCAAAGTGCTCCAAATCAAGAATTTCTCAGATTAAATGGAAGCCCTCACTCCCCTCTATCTTATTTGTAAAGCAACTAGGGCAAAAACCCACCCTAACTAGATCAAACCTAGGAGAGAAGGTGTTTAGAGAAAGAGAGAACTCGGAAATTAGGGTTTTTGGATCAAAAGGGGCTGAAAAACTGTTTTAAAATACGCTGCTGCGTATTTATACCTGATAGGCTCGCTCGAGCGAAGACCTGGTCGCTCGAGCGACCAGACACATAAAAGCCTCGCTCGAGCGAATAACAAACCAGCTCGCTCGAGCGAAGAAAGCTCGCTCGAGCCCACAAACACTGCTTTCAGGTCTAAGTACTGGACGCGAAGCTCGCTCGAGCGAAGGGACCCTGGCTCGAGCGAAGGACCAAAATCAAAGACCTCGCTCGAGCGAAGAAGAGCTCGCTCGAGCGACCAACCCAAAAACTGAACATGAACTCTTGGTTTCAAACCCAACCAACCTGTAAACAACCTGCCCAACAAATCCTATAACTCAAAACTGAAGAATTAAAGGACAACAACAACAACAATATGATAATATAATCTACGGAACATAAGTCCGGATACAATAATCAAATGGGAAAAGACCGGGGTCGCTATAACCTCCCCCCCTTAAAAGAATTTCGTCCCCGAAATTAAGCATGAGTTTGTAAGAAAAACAAGTTTTTTTTTCTCAATTCCCAATGATATCATAAAGCATAAACAACAACTTGACCCAAAACCGGTCACTTCATCTCTAATCAAGAGGCATCTCACAATATGTATAAATCAACATATATTTCAACTTGCATCAATATTATGCATTAATCTTTCAATGTTAACAATTTCCATATCATATTCAATCTCATGATATAAATACACATTCAATATATAAATGTTGTACTCCACTTCCATAAAAAGGCAAGTTTCAAATGTTAACATTAAACCAAAACATTCTCAATGTTTTCCCAACTTAAGACATATATAAAATTCTTAAGTTCAACAATATTACATAATCTAAATACAAGATTACAAATCAGTAAACAAGTCCGGATATTTCTCACGGACTTCCAACTCACGTTCCCAAGTGGCTTCCTCCACTCCGTGATGCTTCCACAAAACTTTCACCAAAGGGATAGTCTTGCCACGCAGGACTTGATCCCGCCTATCCAAAACTCGAATCGGTCTCTTCCTCATATGAGACATCCTCATCAACAACTAAATCAGTCCAATCCAACACATGTGACGGATCTGGCTCATACTTCCGAAGCATACTCACATGAAACACGTCATGAACTCCGGATAACTGCGGTGGCAAAGCTAAACGATAAGCAGCCTCGCCAATCCTCTCAAGGATCTCAAAAGGCCCAATAAACCGAGGGGACAACTTCCCGCTCTTCCCAAACCTCATCAAACCCCGCTTAGGTGATATCTTCAAAAAGACATGATCACCCACCTCAAATGCCAAAGGTCTCCTCCTACGGTCAGCATAAGATTTCTGACGACTCTGTGCTGTAACAAGCCTCTTACGGATAAGCTCAACTTTCTCCGTCGTTTCCCTCACCAACTCCGGACCCAACAAAGGTGCATCACCCACCTCGGCCCAACAAACAGGAGATCTACACGGTCGGCCATACAAGGCCTCAAACGGTGCCATACCGATACTAGACTGAAAGCTGTTGTTGTAGGCAAACTCCACTAATGGTAAGTGCCTCTCCCACGACCCACTAAAGTCGAGAACACAACCCCGAAGCATATCCTCAAGGATCTGAATAGTACGCTCGGACTGCCCGTCAGTCTGAGGATGATAAGCCGTGCTAAGGGTCAACTTAGTGCCTAAAGCACTCTGCAAACTCTGCCACAACCTGGCAGTGAAACGAGGATCTCTATCTGAGACGATCGTCACTGGGACCCCGTGCAACCTCACTATATCCCGAACATACAACTCAGCAAGATGATCTACTGAATCTCTAACACGCATCGGAATGAAGTGCGCCGACTTCGTCAACCGGTCTACAACCACCCAAATAGCATCACTACCCCGCTGAGTCCTCGGAAGACCCACAACGAAGTCCATAGTGACATGCTCCCACTTCCACTCGGCAATAGGCAAGGGTTGCAACAAACCCGCTGGCCTCTGATGCTCGGCCTTCACTTGCTGACAAGTAAGGCACCTAGATACGAAAGCTGCCACATCTCTCTTCATACCCCGCCACCAGAACTGGCGACCCAAATCCTGATACATCTTAGTACCTCCCGGATGCACCGCAAGGCGCGAATGATGAAACTCTCGGAGTACCTCCTCTCGGCAAGACTCCGGCACAAACAGACGGTCTCGGTATCTCACACTCAAGTCGGGATACACCGTCAAACCCTTCTCAACCTTCCCATTGGAAATCTTCTCTCGGAGAGATTCTACCTCAAGATCACCCCTCTGAGCCTCTAACACTCGAGTCACAAGTGTAGGCTGTGCAACCACAGAAAACAAGGCCGCAGCCTCTACGGATTCGCCCAGATGCAAATCAAACTCCCCAACTGCACCCAACATCTCCCACTCCCGGATGGCTATACTAGCTAAGTCACCAACAGATTTCCTACTAAGGGCATCGGCCACAACATTGGCCTTCCCCGGATGATAGTGCAACTCGAAGTCATAATCCTCAATGAACTCCATCCACCTCCTCTGCCTCAAATTCAAGTCTTTCTGTGTAAACAGATATTTCAGACTCTTATGATCCGAGAATACCTCGAACCTCTCACCATAAAGATAATGCCTCCAAATCTTCAAGGCAAAAATCACAGCTGCTAATTCTAAATCATGCGTAGGGTAATTCTTCTCATGAATTTTCAACTGACGTGAACCATAGGCAACCACTTTCCCCTCTTGCATCAACACACAACCCAGACCCTCTCGTGAGGCATCACAATAGACTGCATAACCCAACCCTCTCTCCGGAATAATCAAGACTGGAGCGGTGGTCAGTCTAACCTTCAACTCCTGAAACGACTTTTCACAAGTCTCACTCCATACAAATTTGACTCCCTTCCGAGTCAATCTAGTCAACGGTGAAGCTAACCTGGAGAAATCTTTCACAAACCGACGGTAATACCCAGCTAATCCCAGAAAACTGCGGATCTCAAACACACTCTTAGGCTGTGCCCAATCTTGCACTGCCTCAGTCTTGGATGTATCAACAGACACCCCTTCCCCAGAAACTACATGGCCTAAGAACTTCACCTCTTCTAGCCAGAACTCACACTTCCCGAACTTAGCATAAAGCTTATGGGCTCTAAGTAACTCTAGCACCACTCTCAAGTGTGCCTCGTGCTCCTCCTCTGAAGGTGAATAAATCAAAATGTCGTCCACAAAGACGACCACAAAACGATCCAAGAATTCCCGGAAGATCCGGTTCATCAAATCCATAAACACTGCCGGTGCATTGGTGAGCCCAAATGGCATCACCAGAACTCATAGTGGCCATACCGCGTACGGAATGCCGTCTTCGGAATATCCTCCTCCCTGACTCTCAACTGATGATAACCCGATCTCAAATCTATCTTAGAGAAACAACGGGAACCCTTCAACTGGTCAAACAAATCATCAATACGGGGCATAGGATACTTATTCTTAACCGTAGCCCGATTCAATTTCCTGTAATCAATACACAATCTCAAAGCACCACCTTTCTTCTTAGCAAAGAGGGCCGGTGCTCCCCACGGCGAAACACTAGGACGATATAGCCCTTATCTAACAACTCCTGGAGTTGAACCTTCAACTCAACTAACTCGGCTGGGGCAAAACGGTAAGGTGCCATAGAAATCGGCGCCGTGCCGGGCACTAAATCAATAGAGAACTCAATCTCTCGCTGAGGTGGCAAACTAACAAGATCCTCGGGAAAACGTCCGAATACTCACAAACCACCCTCGGCAACACAATCTGGGTCTCATCACCCTCACTAATCGAAAGACTAGCAAG
The DNA here is from genome assembly GCA_030407325.1 of Camellia japonica. Classification (NCBI taxonomy): domain Eukaryota; kingdom Viridiplantae; phylum Streptophyta; class Magnoliopsida; order Ericales; family Theaceae; genus Camellia; species Camellia japonica. The sequence goes on along the minus strand of JAPPVO010000002.1, from coordinate 212,591,386 downwards.
TAGACCACTAAGCTCACTCCGCCCTCGCGGATCATACCCCGGTGGCAAAACACTACCAACCCGGTCCCCCAGAAAACGAAAACACTCCCCGTTCACGGTACAACAAGTGACCCTCTGACGGTAGCAATCAATAACTGCCCGGTATGACGACAACCAGTCCATACCCAAAATAACATCAAAGCCCTTCATGGGCATAACTACAAAAGAGAAAGGGATTCTATGATCATCGACCTCTATATCACAACCCCTAACACCTTGTTTCAAAATCAACTCACCCCCAAGAGGCGACACTACACAAATAGGAGATGCTAACTGAGCTAACTCCAACTCCAAAATAGATGCAAATGCAGCAGACACAAAGGAATGAGATGCACCCGTATCAATCAGAACACTAGCAACTGAATTGCAAAACAAGAAGGTACCTCTCACAACAGACGGAGCCGGTACCAGATCCTGCGCTGTAACAGCATACACGCGCCCAGACGACCTCTGATCAACCTGCTCACCCCTAGACTGCTGCACAGACTGGGACGAAGAAGCCCCCTGATTGGCCCTCGAGGCCTGAACTGACTGAGCAGGCAGCTGACTCTGAGTCTGCCTCGAACCAGATGCACCAGATGTGCCACCCAACTGTGGGCAAAACCTCTTCATGTGCCCCGGCTGACCGCACTGAAAACAAGAGAGCGGCTGGCCTCTACCCTGACTCTGGCTCTGAGATCGAGCCGAAGAAGATGCTGCTCTCTGAACTCCTCCCCTCTGAGGACAAACTGGAGACTTGTGACCCAGCTGGCCACACTTGAAACAAGTGATGTCTCCCTGACTGCCTTTCCCAGAACTAGCACTCGGCACTGGAAAAGTGGATCTAGAAAAACTACTCTGAGGCTGCTGAGGAGTGAAACCTCTCTGCCTCCTGCCATCACTCTGACCATCCTGACTCCTCTTGGAGCCTTTCTGCCCTTCTTCCTCCTCCCGCATCGCGATCTCAGTATGGGCTGCTGCATCAACCAAACGCCCAAAATCCCTAATCATAGTCGGCACAACTCTCAATTTGAGGCCGCGCCTCAACTTCTTCTCGAACTCTATACACCGACGTTCCTCGGACGCCACTAACTCAGGTGCGAACCTGGACAAACTAGTAAATAAGGCCTCAAACTCAGCCACTGATGAACTATTCTGCTTCAGCTGGCAGAACTGATCTCTCAACGTCTCCTGAACAGCTGGAGACAGGTACTTCTCCTGAAAAGCATTCACAAACGCCTCCCATGTACCTCCAACACGAGCCTTAATGAATTTCCACCACTGACCCGCATCCCCTTTCAGCTGGAAAGATGCCAAGGTCACCTTCAACCCCTCGTCTTCGATGCCAAGCATCTCAAACGTTTTCGTTGTCTGTTCGAGCCATTCGTCTGCCTTAAGCGGCTCGCTAGGATCACCTACAAACACGTCCGGTTGAGACCGGAAAAACTCCCTCTTCAGAAAAGAAGGCCCTGCATCTGCAGCAACTACCGGGGTTGGAACTACCTGGGCTGGATTCGCAACCCTCAGAATGTCAACTGACGCCTGAAATGTCCCTGCTATCTCTTGGGCCAAAGCGCCCATAAACGGCTGTCCTACTGGCTCGGCTACATTGGCCTGGCCAACGCCCTCCTGAACTGCCGGAATCTCCTCCGGTATAGGCACTTCCTGCCTAGCCTGCCTACCGCGCCTACCGTGCCTACCGCGACCTCGTCCTCGTCCTGACATCCTATTAAAGGAAACAAAAACGTTAGCACATTAATAAATGTGCCGAAGCTAAACACTCACGTCCTAATGCATTGGACAACAATAAATCACACCACGTAAGCACATAATCACATAAGCACCTACGAATTTCATTCCTGGATAATGATAGTCCCAAAGGGTTACTATAGTTCCGGTTGGAAGCAGCATTGATCAAGTGCCTTTCCAACAAGACTACTAGAAACTCAAGGATCCAATCAATATCTAGAAACTACATTCCATACCCACATAATCACATAAACATGTTATCATATAAGCATGTAATCATTACACTAAGTCTCTATCAAACGAGACGAACCCATTGTGATACTAATCACTTCCCACGTACCCAAAGTATTCAAACCCGGTACGCTCTGATACCAAGTTGTAACGCCCTCAAAAATAAACCCACAATATACAATATTATCATGCATTAATAAAAGAAAACATTTTATTATTTCAATCATCAGAGTCTTACGGAATAAAATACCATAGCAAATGCCCTACGGGCTTACATCTTGCCAAGCCAACACTTGGACACAATTCACTGAGTTCTAACTCAAAAACAGATAAAGCCCTAGGCTTGAAAGATTACATTATTCAAATAAAAATAAATAAACAAATCTTCAAGTCCAATCCTCACAAGCTAAGTCCTTGGAGGGAGTGAACCACCTGAACCTGAAAAATAAAGTTCCCATATAGGGTGAGCCACAGCCCAGTAGAGAAATACTAAACCAAGCATAAGAATTAACTAAAGTATTAGCATCTGATACATGGTTAACACACTATAATCAAGTTACAATATTCATGACACGAATGTCTACACTGCCTATGACACATTGTCTATGGCACATTTTACTTTCCACTTATGGCTCAGAACCTGGCCAAATAACTCAACAGGTTTCATCTTTTATTACCATTACTTCCAATTCAACAGGAATAACAATTCAAGTTAGACCTAATCATAACAAATACACATGTTGGTATTGTATCAATCATAATCAATTCACTTCCATACTTCCCAACTGATACACATTTTAGTGATGTATCATATCAACAATAAATAGACATATATCTATTAATCAATAAGCACACATAAGAGTGATGCTACTGGAGTCCATCCCCTATCTTCTCCCAATAAATCCGGTTTAGAGGTCCATCCCCTATCTTCCCCTAAACCGTGGAGTTCATCCCCTATCTCCTCCAAAACCAAATGCATATGCAATGAAACACATAATTGCCATATACAACACATAATTAATACACAAATGTTCTGTATTAACTCAACGGTCAAACAATTGACCCAATTCCAGTTATACCTAAGCCGCATGCAAGGTCTACAACAATCAATGGCTATCCTCCACCGATAGCCCAAAACAGTTATTTCTAAACAAGAAATAAATACATCAATGAATGTAAATTTAACATTCCCAATTCCATGAATTAAACCAAATTCCACATTATTCCTTTAAATTAATTATACAAATTAATCTAAACCAAAACCCTAAGGTTTCCTCCAAAATTACCAAACTACCCCCACATACCAAAATTACCAAACTACCCCCCACATACCAAAATACCAACACTTAGGATTAAAGCGTATAAATGGAGTAGGAAATCCCTACCTCGAAGATATAACTCAGAAGGAAGAAGATGAAGATGATGCCCAAACTTCAAAGTGCTCCAAATCAAGAATTTCTCAGATTAAATGGAAGCCCTCACTCCCCTCTATCTTATTTGTAAAGCAACTAGGGCAAAAACCCACCCTAACTAGATCAAACCTAGGAGAGAAGGTGTTTAGAGAAAGAGAGAACTCGGAAATTAGGGTTTTTGGATCAAAAGGGGCTGAAAAACTGTTTTAAAATACGCTGCTGCGTATTTATACCTGATAGGCTCGCTCGAGCGAAGACCTGGTCGCTCGAGCGACCAGACACATAAAAGCCTCGCTCGAGCGAATAAATGCTCGCTCGAGCGAATAACAAACCAGCTCGCTCGAGCGAAGAAAGCTCGCTCGAGCCCACAAACACTGCTTTCAGGTCTAAGTACTGGACGCGAAGCTCGCTCGAGCGAAGAGACCCTGGCTCGAGCGAAGGACCAAAATCAAAGAACTCGCTCGAGCGAAGAAGAGCTCGCTCGAGCGACCAACCCAAAAACTGAACATGAACTCTTGGTTTCAAACCCAACCAACCTGTAAACAACCTGCCCAACAAATCCTATAACTCAAAACTGAAGAATTAAAGGACAACAACAACAACAATATGATAATATAATCTACGGAACATAAGTCCGGATACAATAATCAAATGGGAAAAGACCGGGGTCGCTATACTATTTGCTTGCTAAATGTGTGTATTATATTACCGACTAAGATGTGTAGTCACAAAATGTATTATTATTTACAACAAAAATTCTATTGGCGACTCAAACTTTGGTCTCTAATAGTTAAATTCAGTTTTATGTGATAACTTTCGGCAACTTATATTTTAGTCACCAAAAGATAACTTTTGCTGATTGATTAAAGTTTAGTAGCCAAACGTTCACTTTCGGCGACCCAAAAAAGTGTAGTCGCCAATACTATCATCGACAGGGTATAAGCGATGACCTTGGTGACAAAAAAATTTAGTCGCTAATGAGTTTTGGTGACCAAACATTGGGCTTTTGGTGACCAATATTTTAGTCACCAAAAGTGTCATAATTATGAGTCGTTAACATTTCTTTTTAGTTTATAAGAAAAAAACAAAATTATGGTGTGTAGCTTTTCTTAACAGATAAATATAAAGGTAATTTTCTCATCTAAAAAAAATTACTAAGACAAGTCACTAAACTAATCAAGAAGCAGAAGAAAATACATATATATATAAATGATTAATTTTATTAATACATAAATCACACTCGCATAAAAAATGATCAATTTTATTCATAAGTAAATCATTAAGTAAATTAACAATTGTTAATAATATGAAAAATATTTTTTAGTTAACCATTTTGTTAATAAATAAATCATTAAGTCAATTAACAATTTTTCATAATCTGAGAAATATTTTTCAATAAAAATTTTGATAATTTATTATTGTATAAGAGCATAGTTTTTTTTCCCCTTGGATATTGTGTTAAATTAAAATTTATAACAAACGATAATCGTAATTTCTAGTATTATACGACCGATTCATATTTTAAACAAACTTTATAGATGTATTCGTAATTTGTTAAAAAATAAAAAAATTATATTTCATAATTGATCAAAAATATTTGCGTAATTATGGAAAAACTTATTTCATAATTGACTAAGAATGTTTGTGTAATTACAAAAAAACCTATTATATAATTGACCAAGAATGTTTGCATAATTACGAAAAAAATCTTTACTCAACATATAGGTCACAATTTGTAAATTATTCAAAATGAAAAGGCAAAATAGGAAGAAAGAAAAAAAAGACGAGCCATGAGCAAGAAAGAGCTTAATAAACAATTTTTATAATTTATTATTGCATAAGAGAATAGTTTTTTTTTTTCCCCCTCTTGGGTATTGTGTTAAATTAAAATTTATAACAAACGATAGTTGTACTTTCTAGTATTATAAGACTGATTCATATTTTAAACAAATTTTATGGGTGCATTTGTAATTTGTTAAAAAATTAAAGATTTATATTTCATAATTGATCAAGAATATTTGCGTAATTACAAAAATAACCTATTTCATAATTAACCAAGAATATTTGCGCTATTACGAAAAAACCTGTTACATAATTGATTAAAAATGTTTGTATAATTATGAAAAAAAACATTTACTGAATATATAGGTCACCATTAATAAATTATTCAAAATAAAAGGACAAAATAGAAAGAAAAAAAAAAAGAAAAAAAAAAGGATTAGCTATAACCAAGAAAGAGCTTCTTATATATATATATACTAGTATGAAAGGCCCATGCAAGGCATGGGTTATTATTAGGGGTGCAACTTGAGTAGATTGAGGTAGGTTGAGAGATTGTTCAAACTCAATTCAAATTGTGTTGATAGCTGTCCAGACCCTCTCAAGTTCGAATTGTAATTTGAGATTGTCTGATTAAGTCCGACCCGAGTTAAACCCAAATTATCCAAGTTGCTCGAATTGTCCATAAATTTTAGTTTTTTTTATTTTATTTTATTCTTTTAGTGCATCTAAGTTAATTAATTTGTTAAAATTAGACTATTTATAATTTTTTTATAAAATAATTAATAACATCAAAACAAATAATTTATATAATGTAATAGAGATGAGAAAAAATAAATAAGTAATATTTTGTATTGTATTAGTTATGTATATAATGTATATTCAATATGATCTAACAATATAAATTATTTTAATATCATCTAATGGCTAATAATTTATATGTATGTTCAATATTTTTATATTTTATATATTTAATTCAGGTTTCGATTTGCTTGGGTTATTTGATATCTTTGCCTAAACTTGTCCAAATTTAATTCAAGTTTTTGAATTTTAATCTGTACAAAATTTAAAAATATTTTGTCCAAGTCCTAAAAAATTTCGAGCTAGGCTCAAGTTGCTCGGATTGAGCTTGCCCAAGTTGCACCCCTAGCTACTATGGCCTTTGATTTCAATGTTTTATTGATTAGTGGATATTTGGGATTTGCTTATTTTTTTGACTTATTGTCTTTTTACGTAAAGATGTGAAGAAAAATTGAGAAATGATGTGACAACTTGTAACAAATAAATTGCTTATTTAGCAACTTTCCAAACTTTTACTAAAAGAAATAGAATAATATTATATTTTTTGTAAATATTTTTTTTTTTATGTTTTACTCACTCAAAAAATAATAAAGATTGCATTATAAAAGAAACAATAATTATTCTATAAAAAGATAAAAGAATAATCATTTCATTCCCTTGCACCTCATTCTATTGCATCTCATTCCACTCTACTACTTGAATTTTTTCTCCAAAAATAAGATTATTTTCTTACAAAATAAAATAAAATAAATGACAGATATTTTTATTTCTATTGTAAGGTACAATTATGGAATAAATAGATGAGCTAAAGATTTAGCTCTAATGAGTGGACTTTTTTTATTAAGTTTGATTAGGATGGGATAATCAAATGGTGGTATAGCACGCCAATGATCATGTGGTATCACCGTTACACTTTCATTTGGTTTGATTTTTATAAAATTATTTTTAGATCCATCCAAGGCACGAACAATTATTGTGATAAATTTAAATTTTCAAAATGCAATCTTTTAACAAATTATTTTGTTTGGTTCGATTTTTTAAACATTATTTTTAGACGGAATTTCATTTGTTTAATAAATTTTTTCATACTTTATTGAACATTTTAAATTCAGATACAACTAAAAAATAAAATTAATGGACTAAACTAAAAACAAATGAGAACAAAGGCATGTGTACATTTTTGTTCTGATTTTTATTTATTTTAAATGATTTTTAAAAAATATTTTAATTAATTTTTTTAACTTTTTAAATGTATTACTTGCACGTGACATTTTAAATGGTATACCTTAAATGATACTATCAATTTGCTTAGTTTGATTTTTTAAAACAGTATTTACGAGTTTTTAAATTTTTAATTAACTTATTTCATGTTTTATAAAAATGATAGGTACTTTTGGTTAAGGTTTAAATTGAAGGAAAAAATAAATAAAAAAATAAAAAAAATAAGATAAAGAAAGTTAAGTGCTATAAATTTCAGTTTAAGATATTAAAATAATATAAAATAATAGTTGAGGGGTTAAAATATAATTCGTTAAAATTTATATTAAATAGATAAATAATACAAAGATACATAGACGGGTAGGCATTGCTGGGTCCAACTCACAGGTCCAATTCCAAAACACGTTATAATAACAATAAAAAAAAAGTGAAGCAGTAAAGGCAAGTACGGGCAAATGTGGAAGAAGCTGGTCAAAATACAAGCCATCGTAACCAAGGAGTTATATATGGAAAATTATATTTCCACCACTCTAATAAATTCAGGGTAAATTAATTCTTAATGTAAATTTTTATTAATTTAATTATTAAGTAATTATCTCAATTCACATCTTTAAAATTATAAATAAATCTTTCACTCATATGTACACATACTTTACCCTCAAAATACACACACTTTAATTTATCCCAATTTACAATTCTACTTCCACCCACTTTCCCCAATTTACACTTTTACTTCAAACAGGAGGGAAGAAGAAGAAGTTTAAACAGAAAACTAAAAAAAAAAAAAAAAATCTATACTTTCCTCACCTCCATTGAAAATTTCAAGAGCTCCATTGAATATCTAGTAAACATTGTCGATATATTAATTAATACACTAAATAACAGGCCTAGCATTCCGATTTTATAAAAGCTAAAAACTGTTTCCATTTCCCACCTCAAAGCTTCAAGCCAACAGCACCGACCCCAACAACCATTCTCTCTCTCTCTCTCTCTCTCTCTCTCTCTAAATATCTGTCTCCGCCTTTACAGAGCCGAAATAAGTAAAATAATTCGGTCAATAAAAAATGAAAATAATAAAAAAATTTGGCATTTATGGACGGAAAATATTAATTTTGTTCGGAACTCTAAGGCCGAAATAAATTAAAAAATCGTAATCCTAATAACGAACTATTCATATTATTTCGGTATTTGATAACCGAATTAATTTAACAAATTCGGCATTGCGTTTCCGACTAAAAAACGTAAAAAAAAAAAATATTCTCCACGATTTTTACCTTTTCAATACTAATTTTGCTGTCACTATTGTTTGAGTTTGAACTGTCATAAGTTTGTAACTCTTCCATATCAAAATTAAATAAAAATTGTTGAACTAATAATTAAACGATGTTAATAATTGAGTAGAAACTTAAAGATTAAAGTAATAGAGGAGATGTTTTGTTTGCAAATAATAGAGAGGAGTACATAGTGTGTAAGAAGCAAAGTGATTACAAAAAAAAAAAATTAGGGTTTAATTTTTTTGTTTCAAAAAGTGTATATTGAGAAATTTATATTTCTAAAAGATGTGTATAGATAATTTGTATATATAATATTAGGAGTGTTGATCAATGGCTGTTATAGTAATTTTTAATTAGGATATAATTGTTATTAATCCAATTTTTCATTAAGTATGTTGACTGAGTTTATTAGGGTGTTAGAAATAGAATTTCCCGTTATATATAGATATTGATGATATAGATAATGATATGATAAATATGATTTCATCCGAGTTAAAAGAGAGTGATCTTCTCTACTAGGAAAAGTCCTTGTTTGTGGAATTGTTCCTTAGGGTTTCGCCTGACGAAGTGGAAGATGGATGATGAATCTGGTTTTTGTTTGGAAGAGAGATCGAAGGGTGTTTTGATGAAGGGTGTAAATTTGGATGTGGATGATTTGATTAAGTTGGAGTCATGTATAGAAGAGTGGTCATGTATAGAGTACTTTGAAGGGATTGATGAATTGAGAATTATAAATAATTTGCAGGTGGCTTGCAAGAAGGGGGATTTGCAACGGGTGGAGAAGTTGATTAGAAGGGGTCTCCATATTGCTGCGGAGAGTGGCGAAATTGATGTAAAAATAAATTTGATTCTTAAATATTGCCCCGAGTCTGCTGAAAAAACAAGGAAGACTTGTCTTCACGTGGCCATCAAGCATAACCAGAGCGACGTTGTTCTCTGCCGCTTGTTAAAATGGGTTATCGGAGAAAGGCCTCGCTTCCTGCATGTACTTGATTTCAAGGATCATAAAACTTCAACTTCACCCAAACAATATTATATAAACATCCCGGTAATTAATTATTTCTATCTTATTATGTATGTTCTCTTCTCTTATATTCTCTTCTCTTCTTTATAGACCAGTTAAGAGTAAGTTCTATCTAGGTATTTTCTGGACATACTTATATCCCGTTTGGGAAGATGATTTGGGCTATTTTAGCTACAAAAGTCAAAATAAGCTATTTTAGTCACAACAAACAAAATATCATATCTAACTCATAATTATTACACTTTTCTCTCATAAAAAAAGCCAAAAAAGGCAAAAAGTCCTTCTCAAATCAAGCTTTTTAGCCCAGGTTAAAATAGTCAAAAAAGCCAAAAGACCAAAAAGCTAACCCACTTCCGAAATCAAGCTTTTTAGCCCAGGCTAAAATAGTCAAAAAAGTCAAAAGACCAAAAAGTCAACCCACTTCCCAATCGACACCTCTGTCTAATATATTATAATTACTCTGAGATCTGCATGCATATTTATGAATCTCACACACTCACTGAACTGAACCTGATTTTCTTGAGCTTCAGTACAATTGGAAGGTGCAAGCGTGACTTATATTTTTCTTGTCCATCAAGTATTCAATAAAACGTGTCAATGGCACATCTACATCTACTAGGATTTTTTTTGCGTAACACAGAATTTTTTATTTTTTGTTTAGTAGGATTGGATTTATGATACTTTTCAATTGAAATAAAATGTTTCTGTCCTGAGCTTTCTAGTTGACAATTACAGAGATTTCTCCTGTAGTTTTCAATAATTACAAAAATCTCATTTACTATTAAAACTATTAGTAAGATTTCTCTACTGTTAATCTTTTATTCATTTAACAGAATATGCTGACGTCATGTTGATATTATGTATTCTAAGTAAACAATTATAGGATTATCCTTATATATTCAAATAGTAAATTTTACTCACATTTTCCTTGAGATTTTACAAAAAATTAATAAAGATCCAGACATTATTTTAATAATGTTGAACAAAATTATTAAATTCCATACAATATTTTAAAAAAAAAAAATCTAAACCAAACATTACCTTATCTTAAAAAAAAAAAAAAGTTAATAAATTGATCACTATCAAACCTTATACTAGATTAAATACAATCCTTTATTTGAAAATTACAAAACAAAATATAAAAAAGACGTTTTAATTTTTAAAAAGACCACCAATTTTATGAATAACTATTTTGAGAAATTAGAGTTTGAATAAAAATTTAAAAATACATATAGATATTTGATTATTTTTTTTCTGTATAAAAAATACATATTTAAGAAATTATCCCTCTCTTTCCATTTTATTTATTTTATTTTTTTTTTCTTTCTATTTATTCCCTCATTCATTTTTTCATAGTGTCAGTATAGCTAATAGCAATACCATATATTTATTTATTTATTTATTTATTTTTATTATTATTATTATTATTGTTCACTTCTCTATGCTTTTTTTCTCAATTTTTTCATCATTTTTTCTCTTTTATCAATGTTAACTACCATCACTCAATACCATAGCAACGTACGAAACATGAATTTTTTTTTTTTTTTTTGTAAACATATTTGTGTATCAAGTTTTTTTTAAAGAAAAATAAGCATAATAACATTTCATATTTATAATAAAAAAATTGACTAATAAAAATTACCAAATGTTACCTAATAAATTTTTAAAAAAAAATATCATTTTTATCTTTTCACAATCCTATATTATTCTCAAATTTTAATTTTCATCTTTGAATTTTTCAAGTTCTAGTGGATATTAAAAAAAATGAGGCAATATTTCTCTCCTTGATGATAAAATTTTTAAAAATAAATATAAAAGTTAAAAAATATCTAATCATGTTACTATAAATTAAAATTAGATGATAGGGAATGAAAGATAAATAAATTATTTGAGAATAATAACTACTTAAAATTTTCATTTCTTACATCTAATTGAAATAGAATTGTACTTGAAGAAATCAATTATTTGAAAATAATAAAATACTCAAATAATTTGTTCTTTATTACATCTAAAATCTATATCTCCATCTTTGTTTCTTTCATTTAAATTATTTTTATCAAATTAAATCTCAAAATTAATTCAAATAAGAAACATACATATTCTTTCTTAATTTCATTTATAGCGACCCCGGTCTTTTTCTTTAGATTGTTAAATCCGGACTTAGGTTTCGTTGATCCAGGCATTATGTATTGTTGTTGTTGTCCTTTAATTCTTTATTTTTGAGTTATAGGATGTCTTTGGGCAGGTTTGTTTCAGGTTGGTTGGGTTTAGAAACCAAGTGTTGCTGTCCAGAATTTTGGACCTTCGCTCGAGCGAGGAGTTGGTCGCTCGAGCGAGCTGTTGTTTTGTCCTTTGCTCGAGCCAGGGTTTGGTCGCTCGAGCGAGAGTCTGCGTCTTGGGCCTAGGACCTGAGAGTTGTGATTTTTGGCTCGAGCGAGCTTTCCTTCGCTCGAGCGAGTGAGGTGTATGTTTTCGAGTTTTTCGCTCGAGCGAGCATTTCGTCGCTCGAGCGAGCTTCTGGGTTGCAGACCTGAAGCATCGAGTTTTTGGCTCGAGCGAGCTTTTCTTCGCTCAAGCGTGGTTTCTTGTGTCTGGTCGCTCAAGCGACCATGTCTTCGCTCGAGCGAGCCTGACCAGTTTATATAGGCAGCAGCGGGTTTTGAACAGTTTTTCTTGATCTTTTTGGATTCCAAACCATAAGGTCCGACTTCTCTCTCACCCTACTCACCTTCTCTCTTAGATTTGATCTACTTAGGGTGTGTTTCTACCTTAGATCCTTCATTAAAAAGAGTGTGTGAGTCGAGGGCTTCGTTTTAATCTGAACTTTTGGTGGTTTGGAGCACTTTGGAGTTTAGGTCTTCATCTCCATCTTCTCTGTTTGGGCTATTTCTTCGAGGTAGGGATTTCCTACTCCAATGTATACGTTTTGTTCTAAGTTCTGGCATTTTAATATGTTGGGAGTATTTTGGTAATTTTGGGAAAAACCCTAGATGTGTAAATAAATTGAATTGTATATTTATTTTAAGGAACATTGGGGAAATTAGTTAAATTCATGAGATTGAGGATTATTGATTAAATGGGGTAGTTGGTTAATTTAAATCATATGCCTATTGAATTGTTGATTTAGTTATTTTCTGTTTAGAGATAACCGTTTTGGACTATCGGTGGAGGATAGTCATGATTGTTGTAGACGTTGCATGTGGATTAGGGATAACTGGAACTAATCACATTGGTTAAGTCATTACTTTTGACTATTGAATTAATACAGAAAAATTACATGTATTGATTGAGCATTTGCATATGCATATTGTGTGGGAGGAGATAGGGGATGTACTCCACGGTTTAGGGGAAGATAGGGGATGGACCTCTAAACCGGATTTTGTTTGGGAGGAGATAAGGGATGGACTCCATTAGCATCACTTTTATGTGTGCTTATTTATATTGAAGTGTTTTTATTGATACAACACTAAAATGTGTATCAAACTGGAAGTATGAAGTGTTTTGATATGAGCTTGAGTCTCATTTGTTTTGTGAATATGGGTAATAATGTGAATTTGATATATAGTTCACTGTTGTAAGATTGGCCAGGTTCTGAGCCATATTGATAATAATGGAAAGTGAAACGTGTCATTGACATTAGTGTCATGAAACTGTATAAAGACATAATTGATTATTTGGTTAACCAACTATTGATTGCTATTGCTTTATTCAATGCATATATATGGTTTAGTATATTTCTACTGGGCTGTGGCTCACCCTATATGGGAACATCATTTTCAGGTTCAGGTGATAAGCTACCTCCAAGGACTTAGCTTGGAAGGAATCATACTTTGAAGCCTTGTCTTCAGTTATTTATTGTTATTTGAATTACATGTAAACATTCAAGCCCAGGGCTTTATTTGTATTTGAGTTAGAACTCAGAACTTTGTGACCAAGTGTTGGCTTGGCAAGATGTAAGCCCGTAGGGCATTTATTATGATGTTACATGTAATGTTTTTATTTCGTAATACTCTGATGAATGAAACGATATATTGTTTTCTTTTAATAATGCATGTCAATGTTTTATATCTAATGGGTTTAATTTTGAGGGCGTTACAACTTGGTATCAGAGCGTACCGGGTTTGAATACTTTGGGTACGTGGGAAGTGATTAGTATCACATTGGGTTCGTCTCGTTTGATAGAGACTTAGTGTAATGTTATATTCTTATGTGATAACATGTTTATGTGATTATGTGGATATGGAACGTAGTTTCTAGGATGTTGATTGGACCCTTGAGTTTCTAGTAGTCTTGTTGGAAAGACACTTGATCACTGCTGCTTCCAACCGGAACTATAGTAACGCATTGGGACTATCATTATCCAGGAATGAAATTCGTAGGTGCTTATGTGATTATGTGCTTACGTGGAATGAATTATTGTTGTCCAATGCATTAGGACGCGAGTGTTTAGTTTCGGCACATTTATTAATGTGCTAATGTCTTTGTTTCCTTTCATAGGATGTCAGGACGAGGACGAGAATGCGGTAGGCGTGGTAGGCCGGGTAGGCAGGAAGTGCCTGTGCCGGAGAGAGTCCGGTAGTACAGGAGATTCCGGCAGTTCAGATTCCGGCAGTGTAGGAGGGAGTTGGCCAGGCCAATGTGGCCGATCTAGTAGGCCAGCAGGCTATGGGTGCTTTGGCCCGAGAGATAGCAGGGGCATTCAGGGAATCCATTGGTATTCTGAGGGCTGCGAATCCAGCCCAGGTTGTTGTTGCAGATGCAGGACCTTCTTTTCTGAAGAGGGAGTTCTTCCGGTCAAATCCGGATGAGTTTTTGGGAGATCCTAAAGAGCCGCTTAAGGGAGATGAATGGCTCGAACAGATAACGAAAACGTTTGAGATGCTTAGCATCGAAGACGAGGGGTTGAAGGTGACCTTGGCATCTTTCCAACTAAAGGGGGATGCGGGTCAGTGGTGGAAGTTCACTAAGGCTCGTATTGGAGGTACGTGGGAGGCATTTGTGAATGCTTTCCAGGAGAGGTTCTTATCTCCAGCAGTCAGGGAGAAGCTGAGAGACCAGTTCTGCCAGCTTAAGCAGTCGAGTTCGTCAGTAGCCGAGTTTGAGGTTGCATTCACTAGTTTGTCCATGTTTGCACCTGAGTTGGTGGCGTCTGAGGAACGCCGTTGCATTGAGTTTGAGAAGAAGTTGAGGCGTGGCCTCAAGCTGAGAGTTGTAGGGTCTATGATTCAGGATTATGGACGTCTGGTTGATGCTGCAGCCCATACTGAGATTATGATGCAAGAAGAGGAGGAAGGACAGAAAGGCTCCAAGAGGAGTCAGGATGGCCAGAGTGATGGCAAGAGGCAGAAGGGTTTTAACCCTCAGCAGTCTCAGAGTAGTTTTTCTAGATCCACTTTTCCTGTGCCGAGTGCTAGTTCGGGGAAAGGCAGTCAGGGAGACATCACTTGCTTCAAGTGTGGTCAGCTGGGCCACAAGTCTCCAGTTTGTCCTCAGAGGGGAGGAGTTCAGAGAGCAGCATCTTCTTCGGCTCGATCTCAGAGCCAGAGTCAGGGTAGAGGCCAGCCGCTCACTTGTTTTCAGTGCGGTCAGGCAGGGCACATGAAGAGGTATTGCCCGCAGTTGGGTCGCACACCTAGTGCATCTGGTTTGAGGCAGACTTAGGGTCAGCAGCCAGCACAGTCGGGTCAGGCCTTGAGGGCCAATCAGGGGGCTTCATCGTCCCAGTCTGTGCAGCAGTCTTATGCTCCTAGGGGTGAGCAGGTTGATCAGAGGCCGTCTGGGCGCGTGTATGCTGTTACCGCGCAGGATCTTGTACCGGCTCCATCTGTTGTGAGAAGTACCTTCTTGTTTTGCAACTCGGTTGCTAATGTTTTGATTGATACTGGTGCATCTCATTCCTTTGTGTCTGCTGCATTTGCATCTGTTTTGGAGTTGGAGTTAGCATAGTTAGCATCTCCTATTTGTGTAGTGTCACCTCTTGGGGGTGAATTGATTTTGAAACAAGGTGTTAGGGGTTGTGATATAGAGGTTGATTATCATAGGATCCCATTTTCCTTTGTAGTTATGCCTATGAAGGGCTTCGATGTTAGTTTGGGTATGGACTGGTTATCGTCATACCGGGCAGTTATTGATTGCTACCGCCAAAGGGTCACTTGTTGTACCGCGAGCGGGGAGTGTTTTCATTTTCTGGGGGACCGGGTTGGTAGTGTTTTGCCACCGGGGTATGATCCGCGAGGGCGGAGTGAGCTTAGTGGTCTACTTGCTAGCCTTATGAATAGTGAGTGTGATGAGACCCAGATTGTGTTGCCAAGGGTGGTTTGTGAGTACTCAGACGTCTTTCCCAAGGATCTTGTTGGTTTGCCACCGCATCGAGAGATTGAGTTCTCTATTGACTTAGTGCCCAGCACGGCGCCGATTTCTATGGCACCTTATCGTTTTGCCCCAGCCGAGTTAGTTGAGTTGAAGATTCAGCTCCAGGAGTTGTTAGATAAGGTCTATATCCGTCCTAGTGTTTCGCCGTGGGGTGCACCGGCTCTTTTTGTCAAAAAGAAAGGTGGTGCTTTGAGACTTTGTATAGATTACCGGAAATTGAATCGGGCTATGGTTAAGAATAAGTACCCTATGCCTCGTATAGATGATCTGTTCGATCAGTTGAAGGGTTCCCGTTGTTTCTCTAAGATAGACTTGAGATCGGGTTACCACCAGTTGAGAGTCAGGGAGGAGGATATTCCGAAGACGGCATTCCGTACGCGGTATGGCCACTATGAGTTTCTGGTGATGCCATTTGGGCTCACCAATGCACCGGCAGTGTTTATGGATTTGATGAACCAGATCTTTCGGGAATTCTTAGATCGTTTTGTAGTTGTCTTTGTGGACGACATCCTTATCTATTCACCTTCAGAGGAGGAGCACAAGGAACACTTGAGAGTGGTGCTTGAGTTACTTAGAGCCCATAAGCTTTATGCTAAGTTTGGGAAGTGTGAGTTCTGGCTAGAAGAGGTGAAGTTCTTAGGCCATGTAGTTTCTGGGGAAGGGGTGTCTGTTGATACATCTAAGACTGAGGTAGTGCAAGATTGGGCACAGCCTAAGAGTGTGTTTGAGATCCGCAGTTTTCTGGGGTTAGCTGGGTATTATCGCCGGTTTGTGAAGGATTTCTCCAGGTTAGCTTCACCTTTGACTAGATTGACTCGGAAGGGAGTCAAATTTGTATGGAGTGAGACTTGTGAAAAGTCGTTCCAGGAGTTGAAAGTTAGACTGACCACCGCTCCAGTCTTGATTATTCCGGAGAGAGGGTTGGGTTATGCAGTCTATTGTGACGCCTCACGAGAGGGTCTGGGTTGTGTGTTGATGCAAGAGGGGAAAGTGGTTGCCTATGGCTCACATCAGTTGAAAATTCACGAGAAGAATTACCCCACGCATGATTTAGAGTTAGCAGCTGTGATATTTGCCTTGAAGATTTGGAGGCATTATCTTTACGGTGAGAGATTCGAGGTATTCTCGGATCATAAGAGTCTGAAATATCTGTTTACACAGAAAGACTTGAACTTGAGGCAGAGGAGGTGGATGGAGTTCATTGAGGATTATGACTTCGAGTTGCATTATCATCCGGGAAGGCCAATGTGGTGGCCGATGCCCTTAGCAGGAAACCTGTTGGTGACATAGCTAGTATAGCCATCCGGGAGTGGGAGATGTTGGGTGCACTTGGAGAGTTTGATTTGCTTCTGGGCGAATCCGTTGAGGCTGCGGCCTTGTTTTCTGTTGTTGCGCAGCCTACACTTGTGACTCGAGTGTTAGAGGCTCAGAGGGGTGACCTTGAGGTAGAATCCCTTCGAGAGAAGATCTCCAGTGGGAAGGTTGAGAAGGGTTTGACGGTGTATCCCGACCTGAGTGTGAGATACCGAGACCGTCTGTTTGTGCCGGAGTCTTGCCGAGAGGAGGTACTCCGAGAGTTTCATCATTCACGCCTTGCGGTGCATCCGGGAGGCACTAAGATGTATCGGGATTTGGGTCGCCAGTTTTGGTGGCGGGGTATGAAGAGAGATGTGGCAGCTTTCGTGTCTAAGTGCCTTACTTGTCAGCAAGTGAAGGCCGAACATCAGAGGCCAGCGGGTTTGTTGCAACCCTTGCCTATTGCCGAGTGGAAGTGGGAGCATGTCACTATGGACTTCGTTGTGGGTCTTCCGAGGACTCAGCGGGGTAGTGATGCTATTTGGGTGGTTGTAGACCGGTTGACTAAGTCGGCGCACTTCATTCCTATGCGCGTGAGAGATTCGGTAGATCATCTTGCCGACTTGTATATTCGGGACATAGTGAGGTTGCACGGGGTCCCAGTGACGATCGTCTCAGATAGAGATCCTCGTTTTACTGCTAGGTTGTGGCAGAGTTTGCAGAGTGCCTTAGGCACTAAGTTGACCTTTAGCACGGCTTATCATCCTCAGACTGACGGGCAGTCCGAGCGTACTATTCAGATCCTTGAGGATATGCTTCGGGGTTGTGTTCTTGATTTAGTGGGTCGTGGGAGAGGCACTTGCCATTAGTGGAGTTTGCCTACAACAACAGTTTCCAGTCTAGTATCGGTATGGCACCGTTTGAGGCCTTGTATGGCCGACCGTGTAGATCTCCAGTTTGTTGGGCCGAGGTGGGTGATGCACCTTTGTTGGGTCCGGAGTTGGTGAGGGAAACGACGGAGAAAGTTGAGCTTATCCGTAAGAGGCTTGTTACAGCCCAGAGTCGTCAGAAATCTTATGCCGACCGTAGGAGGAGACCTTTGGTGTTTGAGGTGGGTGATCATGTCTTTCTGAAGATATCACCTAGACGGGGATTGATGAGGTTTGGGAAGAGCGGGAAGTTGTCCCCTCGGTTCATTGGTCCTTTTGAGATCCTTGAGAGGATTGGCGAGGCTTATCGTTTAGCTTTGCCACCGCAGTTGTCCGGAGTACATGACGTGTTTCATGTGAGTATGCTTCGGAAGTATGAGCCGGATCCATCACATGTGTTGGATTGGACTGATTTAGTGTTGATGAGGATGTCTCGTATGAGGAGAGACCGATTCGGGTCTTGGATAGGCGGGATCAAGTTTTGCGAGGCAAAACCATCCCTTTGGTGAAAGTTTTGTGGAAACATCACGGAGTGGAGAAAGCCACTTGGGAACGTGAGTTGGAAGTCCGCGAGAAATATCCGGACATGTTTACTGATTTGTAATAATTTGTAATATTGTTGGACTTAAGAATTTTATATATATGTCTTAAGTTGTAAAACATTGAGAATGTTTTGGTTTAATGATAATTGTTTAATACTTGCTTCATAATGGAAGTGGAATATCACATTTATAGATTGAATGTGTTTTATATATCATGAAATTAAATATGATATGAAAAGGGAATCTTGTTTATTGAAAACTGTTAAGATTGAAGGGAAAATGCATAATATTAATGCAGGTTGTATATATGTTGTTTTATACATATTGTGAGATGCCTCTTGATAAGAGATGAAATGACCAGTTTGGGTCAAGTTGTTTATTATTATTATCATATTGTTGGAATTTGAGAAAAACTGTTTTCAAAAACTTATGCTTAATTTCGGGGACGAAATTCTTTTAAGGGGGGGAGGTTATAGCGACCCCGGTCTTTTCCTTTAGATTGTTGTATCCGGACTTAGGTTCCGTAGATCCAGGCATTATGTTATTGTTGTTGTTGTCCTTTAATTCTTTATTTTTGAGTTATAGGATGTCTTTGGGCAGGTTTGTTTCAGGTTGGTTGGGTTAGAAACCAAGTGTTGCTGTCCAGAATTTTGGACCTTCGCTCGAGCGAGGAGTTGGTCGCTCGAGCGAGCTGTTGTTTTGTCCTTCGCTCGAGCCAGGGTTTGGTCGCTCGAGCGAGAGTCTGCGTCTGGGCTTAGGACCTGAGAGTTGTGTTTTTGGCTCGAGCGAGCTTTCCTTCGCTCGAGCGAGTGAGGTGTATGTTTTCGAGTTTTTCGCTCGAGCGAGCATTCCGTCGCTCGAGCGAGATTCTGGGTTGCAGACCTAAAGCATCAAGTTTTTGGCTCGAGCGAGCTTTTCTTCGCTTGAGCGTGGTTTCTTGTGTCTGGTCGCTCGAGCGACCATGTCTTCGCTCGAGCGAGCCTGACCAGTTTATATACGCAGCAGCGGGTTTTGAACAGTTTTTCTTGATCTTTTTGGATTCCAAACCCTAAGGTCCGACTTCTCTCTCACCCTACTCACCTTCTCTCTTAGATTTGATCTACTTAGGGTGTGTTTCTACCTAGATCCTTCATTAAAAAGAGTGTACGGGTCGAGGGCTTCGTTTTAATCTGAACTTTTGGTGGTTTGGAGCACTTTGGAGTTTAGGTCTTCATCTCCATCTTCTCTGTTTGGGCTTATTTCTTCGAGGTAGGGATTTCCTACTCCAATGTATATGTTTTGTTCTAAGTTCTGGCATTTTAATATGTTGGGGGTATTTTGGTAATTTTGGGAAAAACCCTAGATGTTTAAATAAATTGAATTGTATATTTATTTTAAGGAACATTGGGGAAATTAGTTAAATTCATGAGATTGAGGAATTATTGATTAAATGGGGTAGTTGGTTAATTTAAATCATATGCCTATTGAATTGTTGATTTAGTTATTTTCTGTTTAGAGATAACCGTTTTGGACTATCGGTGGAGGATAGTCATGATTGTTGTAGACGTTGCATGTGGATTAGGGATAACTGGAACTAATCACATTGGTTAAGTCATTACTTTTGACTATTGAATTAATACAGAAAAATTACATGTATTGATTGAGCATTTGCATATGCATATTGTGTGGGAGGAGATAGGGGATGTACTCCACGGTTTAGGGGAAGATAGGGGATGGACCTCTAAACCGGATTTTGTTTGGGAGGAGATAGGGGATGGACTCCATTAGCATCACTTTTATGTGTGCTTATTTATATTGAAGTGTTTTTATTGATACAGTAGTAAAATGTGTATCAAACTGGAAGTATGAAGTGTTTTGATATGAGCCTGAGTCTCATTTGTTTTGTGAATATGGGTAATAATGTGAATTTGATATATAGTTCACTGTTGTAAGATTGGCCAGGTTCTGAGTCATATTGATAATAATGGAAAGTGAAACGTGTCATTGACATTAGTGTCATGAAACTGTATAAAGACATAATTGATTATTTGGTTAACCAACTATTGATTGCTATTGCTTTATTCAATGCATATATATGGTTTAGTATATTTCTACTGAGCTGTGGCTCACCCTATATGGGAATATCATTTTCAAGTTCAGGTGATAAGCTACCTCCAAGGACTTAGCTTGGAAGGAATCATACTTTGAAGCCTTGTCTTCAGTTAGTTATTGTTATTTGAATTACATGTAAACATTCAAGCCCAGGGCTTTATTTGTATTTGAGTTAGAACTCAGAACTTTGTGACCAAGTATTGGCTTGGCAAGATGTAAGCCCGTAGGGCATTTATTATGATGTTACATGTAATGTTTTTATTTCGTAATACTCTGATGAATGAAACGATGTATTGTTTTCTTTTAATAATGCATGTCAATGTTTTATATCTAATGGGTTTAATTTTGAGGGCGTTACACCATTAATTGTTGATTTTTTTTTTAATATATATTTTTAACTTATAAAATTTCAAAAACTTATAGTGCGAAAAAAAAAACAAAGTCAAGGAAATACAAAAAAAAAAAAAAAAAAAAAAAACAATTGTGAGAAATAAAATGATAATTTAATATGTAGGTAAGAATCTTGGCAATGTCAGAAAAAGTAAGAAAGATTTCTGTAATTGTTAAAACTATACAGGAGGACCTTGTATTTGTCGGAAATCTTAGGGGAGGTAAGTGTAATTTACTTAATGTTTTTGGCTTTACAGGTTCTCGGGAAGTTCTCTATGAAATTTATTTTTTTTCTATTTTTTAGCCAATTATTTGAGTTTTTTTTTTTTCCCTTGAATTTGTTTAAGGTATCAACCAAGCACCGGAAATTAATAAGATTGATAAAGTTTTACCTATAAAACATGAAAAAAAATTGTTTCAAATAAAAACATTTTCTGTCAAATTAAACAGTCTTAGAAACAGTGGAAAAATTGAAAACAAATTAGACAGTCTGCGTATTTGCTATGCTTTCCATCATTTTCATGTTTGTTGTTTCTCATATTATAGTATGTGCTTTTACAAGCTGAGGAACTTGCACTTCAATGTAATTGCAGGCTTTAAGAGTATTTCTTCCCTTGAACTCTGGTGGTTCTGTGGCTATGGATATCTC
Source organism: Camellia japonica (assembly GCA_030407325.1). Taxonomy (NCBI): domain Eukaryota; kingdom Viridiplantae; phylum Streptophyta; class Magnoliopsida; order Ericales; family Theaceae; genus Camellia; species Camellia japonica. The sequence continues at coordinate 212,569,611 of JAPPVO010000002.1, read as the reverse complement.
TTATCACCTATCTTATTTAAGTTTTCTTGGGATCCATTGGGAACCTAGAGCTATGATATCTTGGGATTTAACCAAACACAAAATCAAGCACACTGATAAACATAGTCAGAGAGGGTTGTCCAATGGCTCAAGGGATTTGACCATGCAAATAATCAAGCCCAATGATGATTATAGTCATAGAGGGTTGTCCAACGGCTCAAGGGATTTTACCATGCAAATGATCGAGCCCAATGATGATAACGGCTCAAGGGATTTGAGCGAAGAAAAAATCAAGCACAATGATAATTGTAGTCCTAAAGGGTTGTCCAACGGCTCAAGGGATTTTACCATACAAATAATCGAGCCCAATGATGATCGTAGTCATAGAGGGTTGCTCAATTGCTCATCCAATAGAAGCATTGTTGAGTCCTTTGTTCGATTCAAATGTGGTTTGCTACTAATAGCCGCACTGATCGCATCAACAACATTGGAAGTACCTTTTCACTTCTGCGGCAACACTTCCAAAGAGGGCTATGAACAACATTCAATCATGCGTAGCTTGATCATCTCATGCAATTCCCTGGTGTTCATTGCATCGGTGGGTGTTATTGCATTCCTCCTGCCTGAATTCCCACTAAAGCTGTTGTCTCATAGCACAATTTTGGGTCTATTTGGTGTGTATATGCTCCAATTAAATGAAATCATGCCCAACGGAGCTCTGGCGTTGTTCTTCATATCAAGTCCCATTTTGTTGGTTGGCATTTGCAGGGAAGCTTTATGGCTTTGCAAACCAAAGACTCATTTGAGCACTTCAGGTGATGTTAGTTCTCGCTGATCATGTTTTATTTGGGTTGAAACATCTAGTGCTTCAACTTAAGTTATTTGTTGAATCAATAAATAAATAAATAAAACAGGTGTTCTTCCTCATGGTTTGTTTCACTTTCCTGTTGTTGGGACTTGGCAGCAAAGTTGTAGTGTGTCTGCACCTTTGCTTGGAGTCAGGTCTGTTATTAATTTCTAGTAATGCATAATAAACAACTTAGAGCTTCTTGAATGGTGTCTTATATGGTTTACTATTGCTATATTTTTCTTTAAGCTTTTAAATTTTCACTCTAATGACAAGGGATATGGCTTGCTATATATTATCTATAGGTAAATATTGTGTCAAATATAACACAAAGTTTACTTATAGTTAAAATCTTTGTATCTATATTTTTCTTCTAGAGATTGACATATGACATTTTGACTTGACATTTTGTGAGAAAATTTGAAAATTTTTATATTCTATCATTGGAGCAACATTGGTACAGTAAAATATTTTAACACTATGCATTCTTAAAATTTAGCAATAACTAGTTCATTTTACTTGTTCAATTAAGGGAGATGCTCTTAATATGCCATTTTGATTAGGAAACTATTCCTAGATAGAATATATTGTCATAGATGAACTGTGAAAATTTTCTCTTTTTTATAAAAAGAAAGAAAGAAAAGGGGGCTTAAATTACACTTACCCATTGTTCGGTAACCAATCAAAAAAGTCAAAAAAAAATTTTCAATTTTTTTGTTTTTAGTGATTTTATTTTTAAAATTTGTGTGAAATGTTTTTACTTTTCTGGTCTATCTAACGTAGAACAATCCATCTAAAATCTATAAATAAAAAATAAAAATAAATAAAACGAATTTAAAATAACATTTGCATTGGGGCATAGTTTGATTTATTCTTAAATTTCTTTTTTATTTTTGAAAACTAGTTTGGTTGATAAAAGGAAAGAAAAAACACATTTTTTTTTTCAATTTTCTTTATATTTTAAGCATATATATATATATATATATATATTAAAACGTCTTATGGAGTTATGATTTTTTATTAAATATATTTATGTTAGTTTCATTTTAAAGGTATCGTTGATATCTTTTTCAATGGTGTTAATTTTATAAAAATTAAAATTCTATAATAAAAGTAATATATATTTTATGGAAAGGATAAAGTAAATTTTTTTTAATTATAAAAGTTAAGGCCTCGTTTGGGAACCTTCCCTTTTAGCCAAAAAGTCAAAAAGTTAAATTAGCCAAAAAGCCAACAACCCATACCAAAAAGTTAAAGATTCTCTTTTCTCTTTACTTTTTGCACATCTTTTCGTAAAAAATCAAAAAGTCATCCCAAACATACTAGTTTTTTTTAACTAATATTTTAGCCAAATAGTCAAAAAGTTGCTAAATTAGCCTATTCCCAAACGAGAGGGGTCTGACTATAGGGGTGAGCATGGTCCGGTTTGGACCGGATTGGGGTAAAACCAGGACCAATCCGTTATCTACGGTTTCTGAAAAATTGGAACCAATCCAATCCGTTTAAATTATGGAATCAATCCGAACCAATCCATTTAAATACGGATTGGATCGGTTTAGGACCACGGATTCACATAATTAAATAACAAAAATATATATATAACACTTTAATTTCATAAAAATATAAACATAGCGCTATATTAGTTCCACAATATCAACATGTTTTTCTATAATAGCGACATACTGTTCTAGAATTTAAACAACCAGAAAAAAACTGGTTTCACCATAATTATTTAGACCATTACAAATTAAAACTAAAAACTAACAAACAAAAGTAATAAAAGAAGATATTATACAGTTTTAGGTTTGAGTTTAGATTTTATATAAAATATGAGAAGATACTATAAGGGAAGATGTATAATAAAAATATAGACTATTTGTATACGGTCCTAATTGGTTCCAATCCGGAACCGTGGGGTTCAATCCGGAACCAATCCATGGACTACGGATTTTTAATTCTTCAATCCGGAACCGAACCGCGCATTCAAAAAACCAATCCAAACCTATTGGATTGGACTAGACTGGATCGGATTACGGATTTCACGGATTCCTTGCTCAGCCCTATCTGACTACTGTACACAAAAGGACAATGATAGACTCTTTTTTAATTATTTTTTATTTTTTATTTCTTAACCAAATAAATTTTTAATTTTTAAAAAAAATTTATAAAAATCAAATCATACATACCCTAAGAATCTTTTGATAAGTTATTTCTTACGTTGGTAACTTATTTAATTATTTGTTAATTTTACGACATTTTTACCATCTGAAGCCTATTTGGTAACCATTTCGTTTTCAATTTTCAATTTATATTTACAAAAATTTGAAAAGCTGTCATAAAAACTTGTTTGATAATTTTTTTGGTTTATAAATGGTTGTCTTAGTTTGTAAATTTGACGAAAAAACGTAAATTCAAAAAATAAGTTTACGTTGATTTTTAAGCAGAAATTTAAAAATTTTACTAACAAAATTTTTTTTCAATTGACTTTTTTTTTTTTTTCAAATAATTTTTTTTCCAATGAATTTTTTTTCAATGAATTTTTTTTCCAACTAATACTAACCGATGGGGCAATTGGTAATGTTACTTTAAACCTTAGGGATGGGATTGTAATTTCTAAAATGTGAGGGGTGTGAATGTAATTTACCCAGTGAGGGCAAAATTGGTATTTAAAAAAATTAAATTACTGTGGGGGGGAATCTGTAATGAAACTTTAAATTTTAGGGAGGGAGATATAATTTTTAAAACGTGAGGGGAGAAACTGTAATAAACATAAATCTCAGTGTAATTTACCCTTATTTTAATTATGATCGAAAAAGTCTTTGATTATATCTGAAATGATACTTGGTTATGATCCATTACATTTTATTTTAGTTATAACTTAAAGTAATTCAATTATGACATTTGTGTCATCACTTGAATATAGTACATACTCTAAAAAGGACTTGTATTGTAAAATGACCTGTATTTAGATATTATTTGCATTAATTATGATTGTTTTAATTTTATTGAAAGAGAAATCAGTGTAATTATATCAAACTTATAAGATTAATTATATTTAGTAGTAAATTCGCTCACAACAAATGGTAAATAAAGTCATATTAAGTAGTAAACTTCTTTATTAGGGGTGAGCATGATTCAATTTAGTTTGTTTGATAAATCAATGATCAAATGTTTACCTATAGATTTATGAAATTTAGAATCAAACTCTAAAAATTTTAGTTAAAAAAAATTATAAAAATCTTAAAACCAAATCAAACTAAAGAAGTAATTTTATAATATAACCGCAAAATATTACTTATAATCTTACTCAAACATTAAGTAATGTCCTACCATTTTTTTTAATATCCGGGTGTTCGGGCTAGCTTATGCGCACATCTACTAATCTTAGGGCCCTAAAGTTAACAGTTGGGGAAACCTCCAGCGGTCCCAACGTTAGGAATGTTTGGTTTTCATGGAGTTCGAACTTGCGACCTCTTTGGTGGTAAGTTTTTTGATAGTCTTCTCCACCCACTAAACCAAACCCCTTGGGGTTGCAATGTGCTATCATTTTATAAATAAAAGTAATTTACATGATTGTTTAAACATAATTCTACTATTATTCAATTAAACATAGCTTCTCACTTAATAAGAGTCCGCTTACTACTCCATCAAATTATTAAATAAATTTTTTGGATATATTAGGTATTTTTAAAATATCTGAATTTATAAAAATTACTAAACAGTTTTCATGTATCCTACTCAATGAGATTTCACTTACTACTTAATTAGACTTAACTTACTACTCAATTAAATCTTAATTACTAATCAACGAGACTTCACAAACTACTCAATTAAACTTGACTTACTACTTAATGAGACTCCGCTTACTGTTCAATCAAACTTGACTTATTACTCAATTAAACTCCACTTAATTACTAATCAACGAGACTTCACAAACTACTCAATTAAACTTGACTTACTACTCAATGAGACTCCGCTTACTGTTCAATCAAACTTGACTTATTACTCAATTAAGCTCCACTTACCACTCAATGAGCTTCTACTCACTAATTCACTAGATTCTACTTATTACTCAATGAGTTTCTATTTATTACTTCATTAGGCTTTATTTACTATTCAATTAAACCGTACTTACTATTAATGAGTTTCTGCTTGTTATTTCATTAGACTTTACTTATTACTCAATTAAATTCCACTACCTACTCAATAATCTTCCACTTATTACTTCAGTACACTTCACTTACTACTTAATGAGTTTTCACTTGCTACTTCATTAAACTTTACTTACTACTCAATTAAATTTTATTTTGGCTACTCCATAAAACTTGATTTATTATTCAATTAAATTCCACTTACTACATCAAATTTTACTTACTATTCAATCAAATACCGATTGATATTTAATGAGATTTCATTTATTACTCAATGACACTCTAGTTACTACTCTATCAAACTTAACTTACTATTCAATCAAACACCTCTTACTACTTAACGAGACTTAACTTACTACTCAATCAAACACTGCCTACTATCCTATGAGACTCTATTTATTTTTCATTTGAATCACACTTACTATCTGATGAGACTCTACTTACTATTTTATTAGACTTCACTTACTATTCAATTAAACCTCACTTATTAATCAATGAGACTTAGCTTACTATTCGTTGATACTACACTTTTACTATTCTATCAAACTTGATTTACAACTCAATCAAACATAACTATTGCTCAATAAGACTTCATTACTATTGAGTGGTAAATAGAATTAAAACAAATTGTAAGTAAAGTCACAATGAATGGTTAGTAATAAATATAAATATGAATTTTAAAATAGTAAACAAAATATAAAAATTTACTAGACTAGACTTAGTACTCAATAAGATAGCACTTCATTTGACTTGATTTACTACTTAATTAAATCTCATTTGTTACTTAATAATTCGACTTGAATTACTACTAAATTATACATCATTTATTATTTAATGAAACTTTACTTACTACTTCATTAGACTTTGCTTTACTACTAAATTAAACTCTACTTACTAGTTAACGAGACTCTACTTACTACTCCATCAAATTTACTTACTACTCCATCACACATAAGTACTAAATAAGACCTTGCTACTATTGATTGGTAAGTAGGATGAGAACAAATTGTAAGCAGAGTCATAATAACTAGTAAGTAAATGAGATTCCACTTACTATTTTATTAGACTCGAGTTACTACTCAATGGGATTTTACTTACTGTTTCATTAAATTTGATTTACTATTCAATGACACTCTACTTACTATTGAATATTTTTCTTTAACTAGGTGAAATGTTATTACAACAAAACCTTAAATTTTGTAAATGGAAAATGTCACATAATTTTAAAATAAAATAGAGATAGAGACTAAATATGGAGGAAAAATAGTTATATATACAGTGTGTCATTAGTTCCATGTGTTTAAAATTAATTTATAATGCAAAAGAAGAAGAAGAAGCAGAACTTTCAAGACAAGAAGGTGACCTAACTAACTGGTAATATTGTTGAATTGTATTTTATTTACATATAAATAGTAAGTTTATTTATAATAAGTAGTAAATGAGTTAATGATAAGTAGTAAGTATATTTGTAATAAATAGTAAGTTAAATCTATTTTTTCATTTCCAAATGAACTAAAACTACATTTACTTTTGAAAAACTACTTTAATTTCCTATCTATTTTTACTCATAACATATCTAATAACTAGAATTTTATCCAAAACAACTTTCATGTACCATAGATTTTTCCGTGAGGGAGGGAAACAGAGTTGTGTGTGTGTGTTGTGTGTGAGAGAGTGTATTTTGTTTTTTGGCAGGACTCGTTTTTTGTTTTGTAGACTTACGGGACTCTTTACTTGGAGAAATTTTTGTATGTCGGTAGGATACGATGTAGCATTATCTTTCACCAATTATAAAAATATATGTTCCTATTAAAACAAAAATGTCTAAGACCCCCTTTTTTTTCCACCCCCTTTGACCCCCTCTCTCTCTCATTGGTTGGATTTTCTTTTTTTTTTTCTTTTTTTTTTTACTTGTTCTCCAATCACCACCTGTCACGTGTGTATGGGGGGTGGTGGGGGTGGTGATTGGAGGGGGTCTCCATCACTCCTCTATTTCTCAAACATCTAGCATAAATGCAATAAATTTTACGAATCAAAACTAACCACAATAGTAAAAAAAAATCATGTGATATATACCCTACCCGTATATAAAATTTTCTCCATTGCTTGATTTTTAAACCAAATCATTAAAACCATAATTGTACATTTAATGAGGCATGGGCAATGCTTGATTGTTTTTATTTTTAAAAAAATAGAGAAAAATTTATAAGGAGAATTATTTTTGAAAATTATTTTTGTAAAAAAAAAACTCATTTTTGAGGAAATATAAAAAGTTATTTTTTGAATTTTTAAAAATGTTTTCACAAAATTGAAAACAATGGATTTGTGAACATTTTATTAATTTTATTTATGAAAATATGAAAAATAAAAAAAGAAGAAAAGTAAAATTTAATTTTATTTGTTTTTGCCTATCTAAAAGAAAAAAAAAATTATTTGTTTTTGACCTGATTTCTGATGCTGGACCATCAACTACGGGCATGGTTGCCAAGTTTTGTATGACCTAATAGTTTGTGGGCCGAAAGCTTTAGATTGATTTTACGTGCGGGTTTGAATTAATTTGGGAGTTGAAGAAGCCGGCCTAAACTCAAATTTAAATTTTACCATAAAATTTTGTTTTGGTTTTAAGGGATCTTCCAAACTCAAATTTATGGATAATCTTCCAAACAAAGTCATGAGAGTATCTCCAACGCTAATAGACATTTTATCTATTTAAATATTATTATAAAATATATATTTTATTTTACTTATCAACTTTTTTATATTTTTATTTTAATCATACTCTTTATTTTAACTATTTATCCAGATACTATTAACTTTATAAAATGTCACATCAGCAATAAAGATGGAAGGACAAGATCTTAATGATTAAATACATTTTACCTAGCCTTTGAAGGCTAGCTATATATAGCTAGTGAATATGAGTTGAGCTAAAATATCTAATCATATGATTAATGTATTGGAGTTGAAAAAATGAGTTATTTTTTAGACTTATTACCTATTAAGTTCTATTGATAAATTTATCAAATGATAAATTTGTCAGTTTTTTTTTTTTATAAATAAATTTATAGTGATAAATTTATCAGTCTCTTTATTTTTATAAATAAATTTATAATGATAAATTTATCAGTCTCTTGTTTTTATAGTGATAAATTCATCAGTTAGGACCTGTAGGTAAATAAGTCTAATTAATAGAACTGATTGGTAAGTAGCCCTTTTTTTTAACCTATTTTTAATTTTTGTTTTAATTATATTAATTTGGTTAAAAAGTTATGTTTGAGAAAAAGTGACTTGTAGGTAAATAAGTCTAATTAATAAGACTGATGGTTGTGGGAGAAAAAGTGAAATGATTAAGATTTAAATGTAACATTTTATTTTAATGACAAAATTAACATATTTTACCTTTATTGACTAATTTAACCAAATTTAACTTATGTCAAACAAAGTCTATAAATGTTCTGACTTGATCCATTTGTTTTGGGCTTGATCCCACCCCTTCTTTTTGAAAAATTATTCATGCTTTTAGAGTGAGTGTAAGTGATGTTCCGAATGAGTAATTTTTAGTTTAAATCATAAGATCCGCTATTTTTATATTAGAGTTTTAACAGAAAAAAAATATTAAATGTGAATTTGTAAAATAGAATAAAACATCACTCTAAGAATATTGGATAATTTCTTATTCTTTAGATGTGCTTCCACGTTTTGAATTTGATGATACTGTGACACATTTTTTGATGTGTGATCCATTTATCAAACAGTATGTTTATAGCTGACCCGAATGCCACACCGAATATTTCTCCACTTCTGACTATTGATATTTGATGAATTTAATTTTTTTTTAAAAAATATTATAATCTACTAAAATATACTAAAGATTGAATGGTTCAAATCAGATTGAAATGGGTCAAATTAGGCCCTTACTAAAAATACCTAAAGAAACAAGATGATCTTTTTGGGGCCCCAGTAAAAATTACTCGGACTTGGCTTAATTGTGTGTTTGGCAATTAGTTAATATAGCTAAAAATTTAAAAAATTATACAAAAAAGTCAAAGATAGTCAAAAAATTAAATAGATAAAATAATACTTGAACTGATAGTCAAAATAATTTAACACAAATAGATAAAGGTAAAATTGAAAATAAAATGTCTAAAACAACAAGAAAGACTTTTCACCAAATTATTTTATAAATGGTAGATCTCTCGCCCAAAAAAAAATCCACTGGACTTAATACATTTTTTAACAATTTTGTTCATTTAAGTTTATCTCTAAAAATGAATTAGTCATTTTATATTAATTATTAATTTCTCCCCCAAGCAAATCGTCTTGAATATAAGTATTTTTAACGAATATAAAATGAAATGAGTCAATATGACCCAATTGTTTATTTTTGACATTTTTAATATACTTAATTTTCTTCATAATTTAATATAAACTATTCTAAATATTTAATTTGAAATAATTAATAAAACAATAATATTAAAATATGAATCACGCGTACAGATATAGATTGAACAAGTACGTTTGGTGACATGTAATTTTTTTGTGTTTCCTTATTCATGTTAACTTGCTTCGAAATTGTCATGAGAGTAGAAAGAGAAGAGGAAAGAGAACTCTTCGTATTCAATCTATATTAATGAATAGGTACACACTCCTTTATATAGGAGAGCAGATAAGTATATACAGAGAATATACTATAACAGATAGGTACAAATAATATCTTGATATATCTTAATATATTAGATATACTATATTAACACCCCCTCTCAAGCTCAAGGTTGTAAAGCCGATATCAAGTTGAGCTTGGAAAGTAAATCAGAAAATTGTCTTGGAGGATCAGCCTTGGTAAAGATGTCAGCTGTCTGGCCGGCAGAGGTAACAAAGATAAGATGAACGGTGCCATTAGCAATGTGTTGCTAGATGAAGTGACAATCAATCCCAATATGCTTAGTGCGATCATGGAAGACATCATTATGTGCAATCTGAATAGCACTGTAATTGTCACAATAGAGGGTAGTGGTAGTAGGATGGGGAATTCCCATATCAGTAAGAAGCCAATGAAGCCACACAAGCTCTTGAGTAGTATTCGCAAGAGCACGATACTCAACCTCAGTACTAGAACGAGCAACAAGAGTTTTCTTCTTGATACGCTAGGCAATGAGAGAATCACCCAAGAAGAAGCAGAATCCTGTAGTAGAGCGGCGGTCAGTAGGATCCCTGGCCCAATTGGCATAAGAAGATGTATATAGCTGTAGAGAAGAGTGTGCTGAATAATGAAGACCATGGAACATAGTGCTTTTTAGATAGTGCAAAATGCGAACTAGAGCATCATAGAGTGGAGAGCGAGGAGCAGTAATGAACTGACTGACAATGTGAACAACATAGGCAATGTCTGGACGAGTAACCGTGAGATAGATAAGACAACCAACTAGCTGATGATAACAAGTAGCATCAGATAATAGGTGACCATCAAGAGGTGTGAGATGAGCTGAGGATCAACTGGAGTATTAGCAGTCTTGCAATCGGTAAGGTCAGCACGAGCAAAAAGATCAGAGAGATACTTGGCTTGTGTTAAAAAGTAACCAGAAGGATCATGAGAAATTTCCAAGCTGAGGAAATAGCTAAGCAAACCCAAATCTTTCATCTCAAACTGGTGACTGAGGAACTGTTTGAGATTAGAGATACCCATTGTGTCATTGCCAGTAATGATCATATCATCCACATAGAGAGAAGAAGAATAATGCCACGCTTTGTCTGACGTATAAACAAGACAGAATCATAAGCACTGGAGGAGAAGCCAAAGTCATGAATGGTAGAACTGAACTTGGCAAACCAGGCACGAGGAGCTTGTTTCAAACTATACAAAGCATGGCGAAGTTTGCAAACTTTGATGGATGGAACAGAGGAACCAAGTGGAGGTTGCATATAAACTTCCTCAATGAGATGACCATTGAGAAAGGCGTTTTTGACATCCATCTGAGAAAGACTCTAATGGCGAGCAGCAGCAACATCTAATAAGCTACGAATTGAAGTAAGACGAGTAACAGGAGCAAATGTTTCCTCATAGTCAATCACATACTCTTGAGTGAACCCCCAAGCAACAAGATGAGCTTTGTAACGTTCAATGGAACCATTAGAATAAGTTTTGATCTTATAAACCCATTTACAACTAACGACAGTCTTGCCAGGAGGAAGATTAACCACGTCCCAGGCATGAGTTTTATCCAAAGCCTATAGTTTATTAGTCATAGCTTGCTGCCAAAGAGGGTTAGAACAAGCCTCACGATAGAAAGTAGGTTCATGAGTGGAACCAACAACATAATCACGGAGAAGAACAGAAGGTTGTTTTAGCTGAGTGTAATGACGATCTACTAGAGGAGATGGTGGTGGAGAGAGAGAAAGCTCCACATGAGATGATGGAGGAGGCATAAGACCATCGTCAGAGACAAAAACCTCATGATTGACAATAGACATAGGCAATTATGAAGGCGGTGGACCGGAATCGGTATCAAATTCAGGTGATAACAAGTCTATAGAAAGATTAGTAAAAAACAGGGAATGGGTGGACTATGGTAAATGAAACTTAGACAAAGTAGAGAACATTGTGTGTTCCCAGAAAACCACATGACGAGAAATACGAAGATGTTTGGAGACTGGATCCCAACAATGATACCCTTTATGTTCTATACCATACCCCAGAAAACAGTAAAGACGAGAACGAGGTTCTAGTTTAGTGTGTTCATGAGGTTGAAGGAGAATAAAACAAGCAGAGCCAAAAACTTTAAGAGTGGTGTATATAGGAGGAGAACCATACAGACGTTCATAAGGAGAGAGATTGGCTATGAGAGGAGTAGGCACACGATTTACGGTGTAGACAATAGTGAAAATAGCTTTCCCTCAAAATTTTTTAGGACATGAAAAGGAGATGAGAAGGGCTCGAGTAGTGTCTAGAATATGACGATGCTTTCTTTCAGTGCGACCATATGGTTAGGATATGCCTGCATAAGAATGATGAGATTGGGTGCTGTAGACACCCCATTTTTTACGGCCCTTATGACTTGGACCTCCTTGCATGCACACCTGATGATGAGTTTATTTGCTCGCCAAGTGCTCGAAGTCCTTAGCGGAATGCCACAGTTTTTAGCCTTTCAAACGTTACACTCTTGCTGCCTCATTCTTGGACCAAGCCTTGGTTCTTTAAACCTGCAGCTTCTGGTTGCCTACCGGCCACCTTTTTGGGCTACCGGCTATCACTTTTGGGCTGCCGGCCATTGATGTAGCCTGTCGGTTGTAGACATCCCCGAACGCCCCGGGAGGGTGGCTCCCGTTCCGTTCGTATTTGGGCTCACTATAGTTCGGACTCAAATTGTCACGGTTCATAATCTGAACCAAAGAGTCCAAATCTGGCAAATTGTTTTGAGAAAATAGATTTTTAGAAAGAAGTGCCAAACATGGACTGCTTTGCTAGATACAGAGTCGCCACCTAAATATTTTATTTTTGGGGGGAATTTAGGAAACCCTGACTCGTTGCCTAAGGCCACATGTCCGTCATCACCAAAGTTGCCTCGGCTCAGGAACTTGGGTACGATTGGGGAAGGTCACTTCATGAGCACCCCTGCTCGCCCGATCAAAGATCGGCCTCTACTAACCATGATATCAAGTTTTTGAAAATATTGTGTGTTCTTATTCTGGTTATTAGCCTAGATTTACTATGTGATACGCACAGCATACAAGTATAGACTAGGTCGCCTGAATTGGAACAAAGCATTTCATGTTTGTTTATCTGAAAATGGTTTGATGGTGCTACCTGCAAGTAGGCTAAGACGTGGATTTGCCACCCTCGGGTGGGCTTAGAAAACATGATTTTGCCACTATCTAGTAGGCTTAAAACACACATTTTAACGAATTGCTCCAATTCAAATAACCCAACCTTCACCCACAGGTATTCAGGTAGTTATATCACATAAGCATATAGCCTCATGGTAAGCATGCTATTATGGCAGTCACTCACACGCATGCAAGGATGCTAAAGCATAAAAACTTACCGAGTACTCCAAGCCAAAAACAGAAGCTAATTAGAAATCCATGCATGATCCTAACTATATAGAAATGCCTAATGCAACACATGCAAAATGCAACTAAGATAGGCTCGGCTATTCTAAAGATGGCATGTGAAATGTTACAGCTAACATGTATTCAACTTGGAATTGAAATACAATGCAGTTAGTATGATGCGCCGAGCCCGGTGCATGCAAGACAGATGAATGAATGCAAACATGCTATCATACTGTATGCTAATTGAAACATGCCCTAATCTAACCATCATAAGCTGGTAAATAAAAGGGAGAAAGACGTGGGGTTGGAAGACATACATCGCACGTACGCACACTTATTACAATATTGCCCTCGCGCAGAGGGTCCGAATAAATGATACAGTCCCAAATAAATAGTTACAGTCCGAATAAATATAAAACCCTAATTAATTAACAAATTAATCTAGGAAAGAAGTAAATTGGCACGCAAATCCATGGACTGCCTTAGCTCTGTTCCGAATGATGGATGATGCATGCTTGAGTTGCCTTGCGCAAAAATCCACTGCGATGCCCCGGTTTGCCTCTGTTTGCAATTGTTCTTGGAATGTGTGCCAAACTCCGGAAGGCTGCTGATTCTTGATTTGCTGCAACAGAGAGCAACAAAGGGGCATGGCAAAGTATTTTCACATATGTATGCATGACTACCCTTCAGGGAGTGTAGTCCTCGATCCTCGTGCCACCAATCACGCATATCGATGCATGATGGCCAAGGAGTCGGATTTCACGACTCAATATGAAATGAATGCACATATTGACACAACAAGGCTTAGACTCCATCATGGATAATCCGGAGTGTCGGCGATTGGGAATTGAGACACGTTCCGTCACTCAGAGTACGAAACGTCCCTCGTTTCCCGTGTTTGGGCTAACTTCTATCCCAAGCACTATGCAATATGCATGACATGCATGAATGCAATTTAACATGCAACCTAGCATACGCAATGCTATGAAATGGCATACACAATGAACGATGTAACATGGCATATACAATGCTCTAACATACAACCTAGCATACGCAATGCTATGAAATGAAATGGCATACACAATGCATAATGGACTTACACTAACATGAGTGGACCTCAGCCACACTCACGTCAGTAGCCATAAGATGAAAATGAGACTCTCGAGATGCGTGCACGCATGCACGCAAACCGAGGACCGAACCTAAGGCACGAATGCCACTCTACCAAAGCATGGTAAGGCATGGAACATGATATGAAAACAAGCAAATTTCAGCACTGAAATATGATACAAAACAGCCCCGAAACATGGAAACATGGTACCCTATGCATGAGATGAGCCTCGAAATACAAAACTAGCCATATGTGTTGACTCCTAGCTATACAAAGCATGCAATATTGGACTATGAAGTCTAAAGACAGAACCAAGACAGTCTCAAAACATGAAGATTTCCAGTTCAAAGCATGGCCAAAAAGTGCTCGCAAGATGGACTAAAGTAGCATGCAATTTTGACTAGCAAACACGGTTTACATGGCAAGTATATGATGTACATGGAATCTCAACAAACCAGCAAAAATTAGTGAACAAAACATATGAAAATAGGCCCAAATAACCACTGATATGCAACCATGACATGCAAAAATGATGAGCTCCTTTAGAGGGCTATGGAAGGGATTCTTAAGCACATACAAGGTGGAGACTTTGCATGGCATAAACAACTCTAGAAATCAAATATGATAGTCCCCAAACTCACCAAATTGACCCTAAAATGTGACTAGAAAGCATGCAAGATAGGGTCTCTTTGGAAGGCCAATAAGGCCACAAAACAAGAGAAGGAGAGAGGGGGTCACCCCCCTCTAATATTGGCTCTCAAAACAGTGTCTTAGCCACTAAAAATCTACTGGATTTCAGTGGCTAGAAGGCCAAACAAAGCATGCAATTGAAGCTTAGATGTAAGGCTCAAAACAAGAGGCAATTAAGCATACGAGAAAACATATGACCTCAAACAAAAATGGAACCTTAAACAAACTTGAAGATGAGATTAAAAAAAGATATTTTTCAGTTTATGAAAACTCTCAAAAATGAACACAAATGGGGCCAAACTATCATGCAAAAATGGGCCTAAAAGAGGGATAAAGAGGCAAGAGACAGCTTCTGGCCCCAAATGGCAAAGATCCCTTCAACAAAGTTTAAGAGGGGCTCAAAACAAGTCACTTTACAGTTTACATCAAGTATCAAATATGCTTACAAGTAAGGATACAATATGATGTAAAAATGGCCCTAAAAGAGAGATAGAAAGCAAGAGGAAGTAGTTGGTCTCAAACAGTGAATAGTCCTTCAACAAAGTTGAAGAGGGGCTCAAAATGAAGCACTTTATAGTTTGGATCGAAACCCAGAAATGCTTAAAAATAGGGCTAACATATCATGCAAGAAATAGCCATAAGAGAGGCATAAAGGGAAAGGGGTAGCAGGTGGCTTCAAACAGAGAAAAACCCTTGATCAAACATGAAGATGAGCTCAAAAAATGACTATTTCTAGTTCGGGTCGGAGCCAAAAAATGCTAGCAAAAGGAGCTAAAATATAGCACAAAATAATGTGAAAAATGGGGGAGTAGGAGGTTACCCTTGTAGAGCCAACTTTCAGCAGCTTTTGGACTAGGTTTGTGAGCTCTCAACCTCTGAAAATCAGCTTCAAAGGGCTGGAATGGAGTGTGGAGGTGTGGTGCTATGGGTTGTAGGGTAAGTAGTGCAAGAAGCTTAGGGTTTTAGAGCTTGGATGAGAGAGAGAGAGAGAGGGGATTGTATGTAAAAAGCTCTAAACAAATTTTGTAACCCCTGAAAATGAGTTGGGGGGGCTGGTTTTATAGAGGAGAGGAGTGGAGAAAAAGGAGGGGAAAATCAAATTCAAAATTTTCCCCCAAAAATAGGCCTAAAAGAGAGATAAAGAGGCAAGTGGTAGCTGCTGGCCTCAAACCGAAGAGAGCCCTTCAATAAAGTTGCAGAGGGGCTCAAAAAAAGACATTTTACAGTTTATGACCAAGTCCGAAACAGCTCACAAATAAGCCTAAAATACCATGCAAAAATAGGCCTAAAAGAGAGTTAAAGAGGCAAGTGATAGTAGGAGACCTCAAACAGCAAAAGATCCTTAATCAAACATGAAAAGGAGCTCAAAATATGACTATTTACAGTTTGGGTCGGAACCCAAAAATGCTAGCAAGAAAGGCTAAGAAAGCATGCAAAATGGAGCCAAAAGAGAGGGAAAAGAGACTTACCCTTGTAGACCAATGAACCAGTAGCTTTTGGACCAAGAAGAGGAGCTCCTAGCCTTTGGAAAACAGCCTCAAAGTGTTGTAATGGAGGATGGAGGTGTATACCAAAAACTAGAGCAAACGGAGGTGGTTAAGCGGTCTCGAACCGAGGCACACGGCCGTCGGCTCCGAAAAACCGGAAACCGGGCTCCAACCGGGAAAAATGGCCTACGACCACGAAATGTAGCCTATGGCTACTGAGAGATGATCTACGATACCTCTCCCTCCCTCCGGGAAGAGAAAACAGAGAAAACGGATCTTGGTTCGCAAATCGAGGCAAGACACGAAAGAGCCCGAAAATCCGGAGGCAAGGCTCGCAGCCGAGACTCTGAAACTTCTGAACGGGCACAATATGAAATATCACCGAGCGCTCAATCGGTGACGTCTGAGTCTTAAGGTCGGTCAAAAATGGGGTGTCTACAATTGCCCCTCTTTGACAGAACTCGAAAGTCATAAGTGACAGGAGTGAATGTCAAAGCCTAGAGACGACCCATTTTTGACAAGGCCGAAGACTTAAACAAACAGGCGAGATAAACAGAGATGTGCCCACAGGCGCACCCACAGGCAGGGGGAGGGCAAAATGTAGCTGACAATGCAAGAAGCTGGAGGTAACTCAATGATCATGCAAATGCAGCAAGCTGTAATGAAGCACATATTCACAATAGATGCAACAATTTTAAGCAAGGATGCAAAGAAACAACTACAGTTCATGCAGTTAAGAATGCGAAGAATTATTCAATTCTCGCCACGTCTCACACGGAGAAGATACAATACCTGCGCGGTTCGTCTGGTCGCACCAGCCTCAAATGAACCGTACATACATATCGTGCCTTATGGTGCTGGGGATCTCTCGCTTCTTCTTGGTCGAACCACAGGTGCTACTTTTCTCCCTGACTATGGTTGCAGCTTTCCCTATTCTCCAACAGGGTGACAGACTAGGTTGATTCAGTATCTAGAATTGAGGCGCACACATATGCTATCTCAATCTATGGGGCTGCCATACAGATTTCAAGCCGAGGATATACCCCTGGGTAATTAAACCAGACTTTAGTCTCGGAAATCTCGAACCTTTGCGTTCTAGGCATGAGCCATTCGAACTCTAGTTTTCACCGTCTCAGTTGGTCTTCTAAGAACTCACCGCTAACACAGGCAGGTGGCTATACCAAACCACCGGAAGTCGTTCGGGCACGAGAAACACCAAAGGAATTGCACCTTTATAGGATTTAAGGTCTCCTAGACCAGAGAGTGCATAAGACAGTGCGATGAAATGCAAGTAAAATGCAAGTACGATGCGCAAAACAACGTTAACGATGATGCAGGATTTAAGGTCTCCTTAGACCGGAGGATTTAAGGTCTCCTGGACCAGGTGAGTGTACAAGACAGTGCGATGTAGAGTGAATGCACAAAGCAGTGCTAAACAGATGCACAAAATAGTGCGATGCTAAAGGTGTATAAAACAGTACGAGCAGGGTGAATGCACAAACAGTGCGATACAGATAAGGTGCGCAAGATAGTGCGATGCAATGCATGCACAATGCATGTAATGGTCACGGCTCAAGATAGCACGATGCAATGCACTAACAAGTACAGGTGAGATGCGCAAGATAGCGCGAATGGTACAATGCACAAAATAGTGTGATATGCTAAGCAGCGCGATTGATTTGAAATGCACAAGACAGTGTGATGGAGGTGCGCAAAATAACGCGAATGATAAACTGCACAAAACAGTGCGATGGAGGTGCGCAAAATAGCGCGAATGATAAACTGCACAAAATAGTGCGATACGCTAAACAACGCGAGTGATTAGAAATGTACAAAACAGTGTGATACGCTAAACAATGCGAGTGATTTGAAATGCACAAAGACAGTGCGATATGCTAAACAACGCGATACGCTAAACAGTGCGAGTGATTTGAAATGCACAAGACAGTGCGATACGCTAAATAGCGCGAGTGATTTGAAATGCACAAGATAGTGCGAGTGAGATACAACCACAAGATGCACAAGACAGTGCAAGTGAGATACAAAGTGTAAGTGCACAAGACAGTGCGAGCGAGTTAAAATGCACAAGAAAGTGCGATAAAATACATCTTCTATGCAAGTATGGGGGCATTTTCCATGCAAAAGATACAAGCATTTTCTATGCAAGTATGGAAGCACATTCTATGCAATATTGAAAGTAAGCATATTCTATGCATGAAACAAGCAAAGCATATTCTATGTGGAATCGAAAGAAAGCATATTCTATGCATGAATCATAACGATGCGCGGCACGCATGCAACAACAGTGTATATGAAAGTTCACATTCTATGCAGTAGAGGAGCATCAAATATGTACTCTGGTGCCTCTGATTTACCTCTTAGAGGACTTTGCAACACACTCAGCTCAAAAAGGGCACACCCTGTTCATATTGGCGAGAGATAACATCTGTTGCTGCTTTAATTGCCATTCTGACTTGAAGCATGATTAAGCTTGGAGTAGAGGCACACTCATTCTTCGGAGCACTGACAAGGCCTAAAGAGGTACATATGGAATGCAATCTCAGAATTTTCTGAAGGTGAAACACACTCAGATGCTCAAAATTTTCCTTCTTTTCTTTTGCTTTGCAGCCTGGAACGCACATAGCTTCAGATAGGTCCTTGTTTTACCGTTTACACTTATCGGGGGTGGACCCTGCAGTTTTATGAAAGAACAAATCCTGTTTTGCACAAATGTGGAGAATGGCACAGCACTCTGAGCACAAGATGATTTTTTTTTTGAAATTGAGAAATGAGTTCTCGACCGAGTATTGAGCCTACAACTGAACACAGTGAAAAAGACTCAATAATGGAAAACAAAAGGTAAACTACCTAAACACATCGAGATATACTCGGATTGACTCAAAGCAAGAATCGAGACAAAACAAAAGACACAACACTCAGACGTGTTACAAAGACGAGAGACCTCTCAGTACGCGAGGAGCCAGTTTCTCCGGGTATTATTTCCCACCCTTTCTCATTTGTGATTCTCACATCACTCGGCCCTCATGCTCTGTTTTTCTGAAAAAGCCCTTTCCTTACTTTTTCTCTCAGCGCACATTTCTCTATTCTTCAATCTTTCATTTTAAATCCCTCCCCTGGGCGGTTGATGGATAAACAGAAAGTTGTGGGCTCTTGCCCCTAGCATTCCCCTAGTTTCTTCTTCTTTTGTACTCAGCTAGTGAGTTTCTCCCACAGAGGGGCTGTGCTACAACTGGGTGTGTAGCGAATCTACAGCTGGCATCGGTTGACGATGCTCTGCTGGGGAGTTTGGACGTGATCAGATCTGTCCAGATGAGGGAGTGGAATATCTTGATCCATTCCAGTTCGTGCTTCGCACTTGGCTTGACACCTCGTTGCTTGGAGGATGCGAGAGCTTTCTGCCCTTTTGCGGTTAGCTTCAGTGGTGCCCTTTTCTGGAAGGTATGGTGCCCTTCTTGGCAAGTATGGTGCCTTTTCTGGCAAGTATATTGACAATGGGGAAAAGACAGAACACCTGACTCAACTATGCCCCTAGTTTATCATTTCGACCATTTTTTTGTTTTTGGCTTTCTACTAAAACAATTTTGACCAAAATGAGAGTTAGATTAACATGCTTGTTCAATTTTCTGATTTAAAATCATGCAAGTCAGGCTATGAGTACTGAAAATTTTCCTTTTTTTTTGGGTCCAATAAATGGTCCAATTTTGAAAAATGGAATACTTTTCGAGAAGATTAGTCAACCTCAGTAAAAATTCTCAAAAACTATTTCGCAAACGGCCACTGCTTAACGAGCATAGAACCCACTCTCGAGATGCACAACCTCAGATTCGAAGGAAAATTGCCCCTTGCTTGAGGGGAGCTGCATGGCAACGGAAAGTTGCCCATTGTTTGAACGGCACTGCAGCGCATTGTAGTCAGCCCTCAGAGTAACGAACACAACCAAATCCTCAGATACAGAGAAGACAAAGATGACCAGAACCATCGCATGGGCACAATCGAATTTGAATTGTTTTATGGCTAGACTTCAGAATGAAGTTGCCTACGTATCCCAAAGATGGGAATCAAGCCTTACGTAGTTCGGGGTTAAGGTACACTCGGGTATTTAACCTCTCCTTTTTTCGCTCTAACTTTTGCCAAGGCCGCCATTTGCGGGTTTTCAACCTTGCGAGCTATGTTTTTCTTCTTTTCAATTTTTGTGTTCTTTTCTTTTCTTTTCATTTCTTTTTTGATTTTCTTTTTTTGTTCTTTTCTTTGCATCTTTCATTTTTGTTCTTTTGTTCTTTCCTCTTTTTTGTTCTTTTTCTTCTTTTCTTGCTCTAACTTTTGCCTGGGCCGCCCTTCCGGGTTTTTGGCCCAGCGAGCCTCTCAAGGGTAAAAGTATACTTTGTCCATGTCAAATGGTTTTGAGATCCCAAAGTCATCTGAATCTAGGAGAATGGCTGTTGTTCGCTGGCGATGCAAGAGTCCATCCAATGGAGGGTGAATTTGCCCCTAGTGTTTGTGGATAGGAACTCGGTTGTCTTTCAACAATGTCTTCTTCTTTCCACCCTTCTGGGGTTTGGCATTCTTGCCGATCTTCATCTTGGACTCTTCGAGCACATTTGAAATTCTTGCCCCTAGTTCGAGGGGTGCTCGTGATCTAGCTTCGCAAGCTTCTTGATCTGACTTTGTTGCCGCTAATTCACGGGCTGCTCTGGATCTGGCCACACAGGCCTTACATTGTAGTTGACCTTTGAACTTTCTGAGTTCTAGTCCAAGGTTTGAAAATGAGGAGTCGAGTCTCGAGGCTGAGAGCGATCCTAAGCTGCACAATCTCAAGAGCGATTCCACACAGGTCTTCGCAGGACCGCGTAAAATAATTTTTTTTGAAATCTTTTAAGAAAGCGAGTAATCGCTCGCGCTAAAGACGGTGTGGGACCAATCTGGATCAAGCTAGGATCCTTCTCAGTACTCACGTTAACAAACATGATTTCATTCATTAAGGGCTTAGCACACCTCTCTTTCTCTCAATTTGATCATAGTTTTGCAAATCCCGAGGAATTCCTTCCTCTTTGTTTTCATGACAATGTTCAAAAGGTTTTGAAAAACTTAGGTCAATGCAATGATTTTCAAAGCACAGAAAAGCAGGTGAAAAGCACTGTCGTTTAATTCAGAACTTCTGGCACAACTGGCACAAGGCAGAAGCAAACATAAGAATGTGAAAATCACTGCTATTCATTCAAATCTGTTGGCATTACTGGCTCCAAGACAGAAACAGACTCAAAAGAAAGCAAAAAGACAAACACAAAACAAAACAGTGACGCCCGAGGTAACACCCCCGTAATCACCTGACTCTAACAAAATAGGACTGACTCGGTACAACAAGACAGACCCAACTGACTCAGTAAGAAAAGACTGACTCTGTACGACACAACAAGACTGACCCAATACCCAAGTCAGAAAGCACAAAAACTGGTATTTGCATATTGCTCAGAATAGTGCATGCCATTCCCACGTCTGGAGTTAATCGAGCGCTGCCTGCAGGTGGTTCATCCCCCGATCACATAACATTATCCCCCCAAATTCACCGATCCAGTGCCGATAGACTTTGCTGAGCTCGACGGGAGGATGACCCCATTGTCAAATAGATCCTGTACTTCATGGCGAAGACGGAAGCAGTCGTCGGTAGTATGGCCGGTTTACTGATGGTACGCGCAGTACTGGGTAGCATCATGCGTAGTCGGAAGAGGGTTTGGGAGAGGCCGAGGCTGAAGGGGTTTGAGATGCCCTTGTCCAACAAGGATTTGGAGAGCTTTGGACAAAGGCATGTAGAGGGCATGGAAGACGCTCCGACCTCGGGGTTAGTACTTCAAGGTTTGCGGATTTTTGTTGGACGCACCAGCAAAAGGATTGGCAGGTGCTGGCCTGGTTTGCTGATCTCTTCTGAGTGGAGGATGAGGCACGCATGCCAATGGAAATGTGACACGCATGCCGATGGAAATGAGGCACACGTGCCAACGAGAATGAGGCACACATGCCGATGAGAATGATGAGGCACACGTGCTGATGAGAATGGGGCACACATGCCGATGAGAATGAGGATGAGGCACACGTGCCAATGAAAATGGGGATGAGGCACACGTGCCGATGAAAATGAGGCACACGTGCCAATGAAAATGAAGCACACGTGCCGATGCAAATGAGGAGGCACACGTGCCGATGCAAATGAGGAGGCACACGTGCCAGTGAAAATGAGGCACACGTGCCGATGCAAATGAGGCACACGTGTCAGTGAAAATGAGGCACACGTGCCGATGCAAATGAGGAGGCACACGTGTCGATGGGAATGAGGCACACGTGCCGATGCAAATGAGGAGGCACACGTGCCAATGAAAATGAGGCACACGTGCCGATGCAAATAATGAGGCACACGTGCCAATGGAAATGGGGAGGCACATGTGCCGATGAAAATGGGGAGGCACACGTGCCAATGAAAATGAGGAGCGATGCAAGTGTGACACGCATGCCACGCGAAATGGAAAATGATACAAACGATACAAATGAAACAAATGCGACACGCATGCCTCATAAGAATGCAAAATGATGTAAGTGTGTGACACACATGCCACACGGAATGAAAAATGATGTAAATGAAATAAATGAGACATGCATGCCTTACGGAGATGTAAAATGATGCCAATGAGGTACGCGTGCCTCAAAGGATGCGAAATGATGCAAGTGAGGTACGCGTGCCTCATGGAGATGTAAAATGATGAAAGTGTGGTACACATGCCACGCGAAATGTGAAACAATGCAAGTGTGACACGCATGCCACGCGAATATAAAACAATGCAAGTGTGACACGCATGCCACACGAAATATAAAACAATGCAAGTGTGGCACGCATGCCACACGAAATATAAAACAATGCAAGTGTGACATGCATGCCACACGAAATGTAAAACAATGCAAGTGTGACACGCATGCCACACGAAATATAAAACAATGCAAGTGTGACACGCATGCCACACAAAATGAGCTCGAGTGTGTGACAACGCATGTTTTTTCTTTTTGAAATGCATGATAATGCAAAACAAGGAGATGCACGACAACATGAATGATGTGCGGGGCGACGTATGTATTTGAAACGCAAGACAATGCTGGTAATAAAATGCATGATAATGCATGACGGTGCAATGCAACGCACCGATCAGTGTGATGAATGTATGCAACGCACACGGGGCAACTTTTAAATCTTTTAAAAGGCAAAAGGATACAAAAGGATACATCTTTGCAAGAATTTGAATGCCGCGTACAGAAGACACAACCCGAGGTCAAAACGGAGGACGGTTAAGCATCGGAAACGCGTCGTTTTGCACTGTTTTGAACAACAAAGGCCCTGAACCACACTTTTAACCCAAAAAAAGGTGTAGGAGGCTTGGAAACCAGTGAGGAAGGGCACCAAATGCCCACCGGCAGTCAGGGAACATCACCGGCCGTCCATCGGCACTAAAACAAATCCATCGGCAAACTATTGTGCCGACCGGCAAAGAGTGTGGCCGACCGGCACAAAATTCCTGTGTCGGGGCAGTTTTGGTATTTCGCTACGGGTGTTTTAAAATAGGGCTTCTAGCCCTATTCTTTTCACTTCTCTTTGCTTGAAAATTCCTCCCCTTTCTCTCTAGGGTATTTTCGGCCTTCGATTCCCGCATTTCCTCGCGTTTTAGGCTCGATTTCGCCGTTCGATTCGCGTTCTCCCTTGCGTTTCGAACATTTTCGACCGATTGAAATTTCATTTCGGCACATCCTTTGCCATTTTCGCCTTTTTGGGACTTGTTCCCCTCGATTTGCTCTTCATTTCCGTGCCTTTCCACATCCCGACCTTTCCGGCCATTTTCCACCCTCCCGGGGGTTGACTTTTCAGTGACTCTTCGTATTCCGACCTGATTTTCATCTTCCCGCCATTTTCTCATCATCCTCAACATGGCGGATGACATTCCACGTGGTGGGACTCTCTCGGATCACGAGATGGATCCCGAGGTCGAGCTCCTCCCGTTGAGCGAGCGCCCGTTCGACCCGGCGACCTACCGGTCGACGATTCACGTTCTATCACCCGACGGACTGCGCCAGTTCAGGAGCTTCGACATGGCGTTGGATCCTGAGCTGCTGCTTCGCGAGCCTACCTCTCACCTATCCTCCGGCGCTTCCGAGGTAACTTTCTTTCTCTGCTTTAATTTCTGCAATGTAGAACTTTTTAACTGTCAACTGCCATAGCTGATTAGATTCTTTAACTGCTTAGTTCCGATACATTGATACACAGTATAGTGTAGTTGATTGCAAACACACTAGCAACTGATATCCGTTTAAGACTCACACGCGCACACACTGCACTAGCCTTGAACCAATCAAACCACGGCACACACCGTATTTCACTGCAAACACCGACACCCAACATCTGCTTGAATCTGAAAAACTTGCACGCATGCCACATTTGCACTGAATCACTCAAACACGTTGACGCATCACACGTTGTAATTCACTGTAAGCACAGCAGAACCTGGTATCTGTTTGAATCTGAAAACCTTGCACGCATGCCAAATTTGCACTGAACCACTCAAACACGTTGACGCATCACACGTTGTAATTCACTGTAAGCACACCGGCACCCGATATCTGTTTGAATCTGAAAACCTTGCACGCATGCCAAATTTGCACTGAACCACTCAAACACGTTGACGCATCACACGTTGTAATTCATTGTAAGCACACCGGCACCCGGTATCTGTTTGAATCTGAAAACCTTGCACCCATGCCACATTTGCATCGATTTACTGTTTCTTCAAAACTGTACATTTCATACTGCTTTGCAACTATGTGTTTTGAAAACAGGGAGACTCCCATACCATCCACGGGTATGGGAACACCGTCGCTCGCGAGTGGTACGCCGAGCTTCCCGACGCAGTTCGCCACATTGTAGACTAGGCTGGCTTCGGTGCCTTCTGCAGGGGACTCTCCCAGCTTACGACATGCAGACCTCTTCTCGCCGCTCTGGTGGAGAGGTGGTGGGACACCATCGATTCATTTCACTTATCTGCGACCGGGGACATGATGATGACCCCTTATGATTTCTCGGTGCTCACCTGCATCGGGGTAGGGGGTGATCCGATCCCCATTGATATTGCTGTGGACGAGTGGACCGCGGCCCAGGTCTACTTGCTTGGTGCGGCACCGCCTCTCGCGCGTCCCGGCTTCATCCGGTACTCCTGGTTCGCGGTGCAGTTCCGGGTCCAGCCCCTCCTCGTTGATGCAGCTCCGATGACTCAGGAGGCTGTAGAGAGATATGCACGCGGCTTCCTCATGTTCCTGTTTGGGACGACGATCTTCGCCGACCGGGCGAACACAGTGCCTCTCTGCCTACTCAGTGCACTGGTGGATGTCAGAGACATTTTACGTTATGACTGGGGTGGCGCCGCTCTGGCCACTCTCTACGGGTACATGAGCTCAGCCTCCCGTGGCAGCGGACAGTTGCTCGGGGGCTACTGGCGTGTTTGGGAGGTACATTTCTTTTTCTACTTTTCATTTCTATTCTGTACTTTCTGTACTCTGTACACTGCACACACTGTAGTCTGCTTTACACTTGCTGTATACTGTACACACGGCACACACATACTCTGCTTTACACTGACTGTACACTGCTCACACTGTACACTCTGCACAATACACTGCACAACACACGGCTCTATTATTTCTGCTTTATTCTGTATTCTGCTTTATCTGATAAATGCACTGGTATTCACCTTGCAGTTGTGGGTTTATGCCTACTTCCCTAGGCTCGCTCCTGTACCGGAGGCAGAGACTCCTCTGGTCGTCCCGTTTTCACGTTGCTTTGACGGGAGATGCGTGCGGAGGCCTCGAGAGACATTCAGCTTTTTCCGCCGCTACTTCGACACCATCACCCCTGCCGAGGTATGTGTTACTTGCAGTTCATTTAAGCTTCGCTTTTCCACTGTATATTCGTAATATCAGTAGGTAACAAACTGTATCTCAATTTCAGATCACCTGGCAGCCTTGGGCTCCTTTGCCAGGGATGATGCGGGATCGGTTTGCCGGTGCCGTTGAGACCTCGTGTTACCGGATTCTGCTGGAGGGCCCGGTCTGTTGGGCTTGGTACTTCGGCGAGCGCTTCTTACGTCAGACCCTGGGCTTACCTGAGCAGACAATCCTGGTACACCCTCCTGAGTACATGAGGGATACCGAGCGTTTCACCGCCGAGCAGATGGCAGACTACACCATCGGCTGGGAGGCAGATGACTTCAGAGGTGAGGGCGATTACTTGGAGTACGTCCGGACCTTCCTCATGCGGCCTCTGAGCGGCGGCCGCCGAGCTGAGAGAGAGAGACCTGCAGCGCCAGCGGCCGGAGCAGGAGTAGGAGGAGGAGCGCCGAGGAGGGCTCGAGTCCGCGGTAGGGGCGGAGTTCAGAGAGGACGAGGGGCCGGTTGCCCTGCTCTGCCCACTTCATTGACTTTCAGAGGGCAGGGTGGGGCGACCTATCAGATCCCCTTCGTCCCTCCGCCGGCTGATCACGTGTTTGTCGGTGTTCCCGACTTGCCTCCGGTATGTATTACAGCATTTCTGTACAGTTATTTCATTTCAGTTTATTTGATATTCCACAGAATACTGATGCATCTGATTCTTTTGCAGGCATCTTCTGGGTACACCCGGCAGTTACTGGAGATGAATGCCTCCATGACGGGAATGCTGCAGCGGACCTTCGACCTCTTGGCCCTTTACGGTATTCCGATATGTTCTTTCTGACCATAGCCCCAAACCATACATAAACTGCTTCGCATAATCTGATGCACAGCACTACACTGATAAACTGTTCATGGCATCCATACACTGTATTCATACACCACATTCTGCACTGATTCACTGCTCACGACACTCACAAACTGTACTCATACATTGCATTCTGCACTGATAAACTGCTCACGGCATTCATACACTGTACTCATACATTGCATTCTACATTGATAAACTGCCCACATATATACTGATGCATTTGCTTTTCGTGCTTTTTCAGCCTCCCTTCCAGATTCCTCCGGTGGGTGGCGCTCCAGCTGGACTGCCCATTTCTACTCGGGATGGCAGGATATATCCCCGCACCAGAGGGGGGCGCACTTACGTCGGGAGTAGCTCGCAGGCTCTGGTTCGAGATGATGAGTCTGAGGCGAAGACGGAGGCGGAGGCGGGGTCGTCGTCGGAGGAGACCGGGGACAGCTCGGGCTCAGGCTCAGGCTCAGACGGTAACGCTCCTGATGATGCTCCTGGGCTTCTGCCCAGGTAGAGGGCGAGGACGGATCCTTAGGCGCGAGACCATCGATGCTGCTACATATTTTTTTGCTGCTTTTCCTTCTTTTTGTACTTTTTCTCTTTTTGGTAGTTAGATTACCTTGTACTGCCGCAGGCAGATTTTTGTTTCCAAAACTATGTACTTGAAAAAAGATTATGAAATGAAACAAACTTTTTATCTGAAAAAGTGTTACATTTGTACATATCTGTATATATCTGCGCATTTCACTTTGCACTGCATTGCATCATATTACACCTCAAATGTAAATGATATTGATTTGCTGTCTGAAAATCGAGCAATTGTACTGTAATAATCAGATAACCAACCAATTAATAGCAAAACAACTCATACGAATCACTGCTCAAACTGAATATACAGCCCACACTCTACTGGGGATTGATCTGCATACAACCCATAACACAACGCTCGGTTCATTCTGCCCACAGCAAACTCTGAACAAACAGCCCCAATCTGACAAGATGGACTACGAAAACTGAAACGGTTGAAGTTGAAACACACTTGGATGTCCCAGATTTTCCCTTTTCTTCTCCTGCCTCGCATAAATGTAGAGAACGGCACAGCATTCTGAGCACAAGCGATTAATTTTGGAAAAGGGAGGGTTTTCAACCGGGGTATCGAGTCTACCACAGAACACGACGAGACAGACTCAAACAAAGAAACAAAAGGCACGCGACCTGACATAATGAGGCATGCTCGGAAAAGACTCAAAGCCAAAATCGAGACCAACAAATCAAAAGACACGACACACAGACATGTTTACAAAAAGACCTCAAATCTCGAGAAGCCAGTTCCTCCGGGTATTATTCCTACCCTTTCTGATTTGTGATACTCACATCACTCGGCCCTCAGGCTCGGTTTTTCTCACAAAACCCTTTTCTCACTTTTCGCTCAACTTACTCCTCTCTATTCTTTATTCTCTCATTTTTCGTCCCTCCCCAGAGCGGTCGATGGGTAAACGAGAGGTTGTGGGTTCACGCCCGATATAGCTAGCTTGCAGCCACTGCTTCTGGTAGGTAGGGTGCCTCTCGGGCAAGCATGTTGACGACGAGGGGAAAGACGGAACACCCGAGTCAACTGTGCCCCTAGTTCATTATCATGACCATTTTTTTTGCTGTTTTCTTCTTAAAACAGTTTTGACCAAAAGTGAGAGTCAGAATTGACATATTTGTTCGATTTTTGATTTGAAAATCATGCAAGTCAGGCTGTGAGCACTGAAAATTCTCCTTTTTCGGGTCCAAGAAAATGGTCCGGTTTTGGAAGATGGAATAGTTTTCGAGAAAATGATCAACTTCAGTAAAAATTTTCAAAAACTATTTCTGCAAACAGTCAATGCTCGACGAGCATAGAACTTACCCTCGAGATGCGCAACCTCGGATCGGAGGCAATGGAAAATTGCCCTTTGCTCAAAGGGGGATAAGGCAACGGAAAGTTGCCCCTGGTTTGGACGGCAGCTCAGGGCAACTTACGGCGCTGTGTGGCAATGGAAAGTTGCCCCTTGTTTGGATGATGATGCCGCAGCATGCTGTAAGCCAGTCCTTATTGATGACGATCGGACTCTCGGACGCGGAGGAGACGAAGACGGTCTGAATCAATATATGGACACAATCACCTGGAAGGTGTTGGTGGTTGGGCTTCAAGAGGAAGTTGATCACGTAGTTCCAGCCGTTGTGACCGAGACATCGGATTAGGGGGGGATACAAGTGATCAAAACCATGACATGGACTGAGACGCTATGGAAGCGATGGGGGTTGGACTTCAAGATGAAGTTGCCTACGTATCCCAAACATGGGAATCAAGCCTTACGTAGTTCCGGTTAAGGTACACTCGGGTATTTTAACCTTCACTGCTTAGGCTCTAACTTTTGCCAAGGCCCCTGTTGTAGGTTTTCGACTTTGCGAGCTTCTTTTTCTTTTCTTTTCATTCTATTTTTCATTTCTTTTTTTTTTTATTTTTTGCTTTCTTCTTTTTTTTCTCTTTTCTTTTCTTTTTTCTTTTCTTTTTCTTTTTTTTTCTTTTTTTGTTCTTTTTTCTTCTTTTTCTTGCTCTAACTTTTGCCTGGGTTGCCCTTCCGGGTTTTCGGCCCAGCGAGCCTCTCAAAGGGTAAAAGTGTAGCTTGGTCCATGCCAAATGGTTTTGAGATTGAAGCCCTCTGTATCCAAGAGAGTGACTATTGGGTTGATTTACAGAGGAATCCATCGCGGTTGCTTCATGAACCTTGCCTGGTGGGATCTGATCTCCTTGATCTGACTTTGGTACCTCTTGCTCGAGGGCTGCTTCAAATTGGGCCACATAGGCGTTTCATGGCACTGAATGTTTTGAACGGACTCCAGGTTGCAATAGATAAATTGAATCTCGAGGCAGAGAGCGATCCTAGGCTGCACAATCTCAAGAGCGATTCCACGCAGGTCTTCGCAAGACTGCGCAAAACATTTTGTTTTTGAAAGTTTTTAAGAACGCGACAAATCGCTCGCGCAAAAGATAGTGTGGAACCAGTCTGGATCAAGCCAGGGTCCCTCTCAGTACTCACGCCAACAAGCATGATTTCATTCATTAAAAGCTTAACATGCCTCTCCTTCTCTCAAAATGGTCAAAATTTTGCAAAACCCAAGGAATTCCTTCCTCTTCGTTTTTATCACCGCAGTGTTTGAAAAGGGGTTTTATGAAAAGCTTAGGTCATCATAACGATGTTTAAAGCACAAGAGAGAGTAGGTGGTATGTACTGTCGTTCCATTCACATCCTCTGGCACGGCTGATTCAAATAGCAACAAGTACGGAACGTGATAGCCACAGCTGTTTCATTCAGATTTGTTGGTGTAACTGGCTCCTCGGCAGAAACAGACTCAAAAAGCAAAAACAACTAATTATAAGACAAAACGGTGTTTGAGGCAACAACCCCGAAATCACCTGGTATACTATACAAGAGGGACTGACTCATTACAACAAGACAGACCCTGTAAGCAAAAAGACTGACTCAATACAGAGAGACAGAATCAAAACAAAACAAAAGACTGACTCGACACCCAAGTCAGAATTTACAAAACTAGCCTTGGCGGATGCTCAAAAATGCGTGCCAAACGCCACATCCAAAAATGCACAAGGTACTGCCCGCAGGCGGTTCACCTTCTAATTACATACTCGCAGTATCTGTGTCCTCAAAATCCAACAACTGGGTGGTAACGGACTTTGCTGAGGTAGGCGGGAGGATAACCTCGTTGTCAATCAAATCTTGTACCTCATGACGGAGGCAGAAGCAATTGTCGGTAGCATCGCCGGTTTGCTGGTGGTACGCACAGTACAGAGCAGCATCATGTGTGGCAGGGAGATTCTTCGGTAGGGGTCGGGGCTCCAAGGGTTTAAGATGTCCCTTTTTGGTCAAAATCAAAAGTGCCCTAGACAAAGGCATGTAGAGAGGATGAAAGACCCTGTGCCCTCGGGGCAGGTACTTTGGAACCTGAGCACTCTTGCTAGATGCACTGGCGAACGGATCGGCAGGCGCGGCCTTGGATTTCTGATCCTTTCCGGATGCAAGGTTGGGAGCGGGAAGAGCTGTCTTGGCATGACGGGGCCTATCCCGATTCTCTGATTGACTGGAACTGCCCTCAGACGGAGTGGGAAAAGCGTCCTCCACAGCTTTCGACACAACTGCGGATATCTGTTGCTTGTTCATCCCCCCGGCTTTCAGAGCCTCGACTGCCCACAGCAGCTGTTCGATAGGGTCGGCATCTGTCTTCATCTTGCCTTTGTCTCTGGCCTCGGCCTGATCTAGAGTTTGGTTTGCTGCTTCGTTGCCATAGCTGGAGGTCATCTCCGGTTGGTTGAGTTCAATTACAATTTGTCCCAATAGTGGGGGCTCCTGGGGTATAAAGCCTCCGGCATATGGTGCGACTGGTGGCGAAACAGACATTCCATATGCGAGATCTGCCACGGATCTTTGAAGATCACCTATCATTCCCATTAGTTCAAATGTAGTAGGCTCGCGAGCCTGATATAGTTGAGGGGTCCAAATTGGGTGTGCGGCAGGCGACTTAGGTGGATGCGGCAGATCAATATTAGCCTCACCTTGCGGGGTGATTCCTTGATTCAACGCAGCCGTCATGACCACGATCTCTTCTGAATTCTGCGTCATGCTCAGTCCTGCCTCAGCAAGGAAAAGACACTAGTTGTTCTGGATCGACCTTCTGAATCTCTGAACTGAAATGGAAAACAAGCAGTATTTCAGCCCCAAATAGATCAAACAC
The DNA here is from genome assembly GCA_030407325.1 of Camellia japonica. NCBI lineage: Eukaryota > Viridiplantae > Streptophyta > Magnoliopsida > Ericales > Theaceae > Camellia > Camellia japonica. The sequence goes on along the minus strand of JAPPVO010000002.1, from coordinate 212,537,687 downwards.
GGGTGTAGCCGATCAACTGTACTCTACTACTAATCACTGTTCCCCAGAATCACTGTTTAAAACTGAACTGATACCCGCAGACATAATTGATTCTCAACAACACTGATACTAGTGCCCTTAGGCCTGATGCTCAAACTTTGCAAACTGACATATGCGTTTCCTGCAGAGATACACTCTAAAAGCACATAGCAGATAAATGAGAGCCAATACACCCCTATGTTGGGGTAGGGTTTCCCTGTCCTATTTTGTCAGGAGCTAGGGTTTCACTACGTACACAGCGGTTTCAAACAACCTATATCGGGTAAGCAACCTGTCCTAGTTTGGAATGGTCACTATGGATTTCGATATGCACTAGGTCGAATGGTCAAAAAGGGTGCCCCGGTAAAACCGGGGTTTGTGTTCCCATACTGGCAGAGCCCGCAACCGGTCAGCCTTATGGTCATGCCTTGACAAGACAAGCCTCCAACAAACCGCTCAGGAATAGCAGATGGCCAACACGGTGTCCTAGGCGCACCAATGCACATGCAATGCAAAGAAACACATAAGTGTAGTCAAAACGGGATATCACGAGTTCGAGTCAAGCTCTCTAAACTCCCCAGCAGAGTCGCCAGAAACTGTAGACAGCGCCCGCGTGGGACCTCGCTACTACAGTTCGGACTCCCTGTTTTGTTGTTATGGTTCGTAATTTGAACCAAAGAGTCCAACTCTGGCAAATCGTTTTGAAGAAAAACAGATTTTGAAAAGAAGTGCCAAACATGGACTGCTTTGCCAGATACAGAGTCGCCACCTAAATATTTTTTATGGAGAAATTTAGGAAACCCTGACTCGGTGCCAAAGGCCATGTGTCCGTCATAACCAAAGTAGTCTTGGCTCGGGAGCTTGGGTACGATCAGGGAAGGTCAGCTATGAGCACCCCCTTTCGCCCGGTCCGAAGACCGGCCTCTACTAACCATGATATCCGATTTTGAAAACTTTATGCGTTCTTATTCCGGTTATTAGCCTAGAATTACTATGTTATGCGCACAGCAGACAAGTATAGACTAGATTGCCTAATTTGAAAATAAGCATTGCATATCCGTTGATTTTGAAAATGCTTTGGAATTTGCTACTCGCAAGTAGGCTAAAACACGGATTTCAATGAGTTTTCCAACTCAAGCAATCCAACCTCCATCCATAGACATTCAAACAGTTTATTTCACATAAGCACTTAGCCGCATGGCAAGCATACTGTCATGGCAACATTCACACCCATGCGAGATGCTAAAGCATAAAGACTTACATCGTACTCCGTGCCAAAACAATAAACCAGTTAGCAAACATGCATGCCCTAGTTCATGTTAGAATGACTAATGCATCGCATACAACATGTAATTAGGATAGGCTCGGCTAACCCTAAAATGGCATGTGAAATGCAATCATTCGGTGCACGTATTCAAGTTGGAAATTGAAAATACAATGCAATTTGTATGATGTACCGAGCCCGGTGCATGTAAACAAATGCATGGATGCACGCATGCATTGCATAAGGTATGCTAAAATAAACGTGTCCTAATACTAACCATCAAAAGCAGGTAAGTAAAAGGGAGAAAGAAGTGGGGGTTGGAAGACATACACACACACACCCACACTTATTACAGACTTGCCCTCGCTCGGAGTGACCAAAAGAATAATACAAATAATTAACTACGCAAGCTAATTAAATATTACAAATTAATTAAATTAATTAATTAAAAATAGTAAGGCCCTCGGGCAGCGGGTCAGATGCAGCGCGTGTTCGGGACTTGCTCGGAATTGCACTGCCATGCCTAGCCTGCCTCTATTTTCCCTGCTTTGCTCCTCTGGAAACTGCCAAAGTCTCAGGAATGCCTCTCAGGACACTGGAGGATCACCACCGGCTGAGTAGGATGATAACCGGCACTAGGATGTGGCCATCGGCACAAAATGAACCCATCGGCCATCTATTGACTGCCGGTCGGCACTGAATACTGCCGGCCGGCAATAAGTTCCTGCAGAACCTGCAACTCATAGCAGCAGAGGGCAGAATCTTGCATGGCAATGCTATTCAAGCTATGTATGCACCAAACACATTCCTTATCATGTTTATAACTCAAAGGAGAATGTGCCTCGATTCTCGGACCACCAATCACGCATTTCCATGCATGATGGCCCAAAGAATCAAGTGTGCACTTCACTTTCAAATGAAATGCAAACCAAACAAATAAAGGGCCCAATTCCCATCACCAAATCAAGGGACAAGGCATGCATGTCTATACGTGCAATCCTAAGCATGTCAACTAGTATGCAACATGGGATGCAAACAAGAATGCTAGTATGCAAGCGCACATACAAGGCAAGCATGTAAACTAAGCAAAAGGGGGGGGACTTAAACATGACTTAGGCAACTCTAAATAGGCCCAAAATCAGTAGCCAAAACCAAGGAAATGGAGGCCAAAATGCAAACACACATGCATGCAATCATGGTCCAATACTTAAAACATAATGGGGCAACTTTTAAACACACTTAGAGAGACCCAACAATGGACAATTAGCATGCAATATAAGCTTTAAAACCATGTCAAAATGTGGTGCCGAACCAACTCGAATGAAGCAAACATTAGCATGCAAACATAGTCCAAGTATTTGAGGCAAGTCAAGAGGCATTGAACTACACTTGACAAGACCTAGCATGGCAAGACCTAAGCAACTAAAATCAGAGTTTTAGCACACAAAATTAGGCCCAAAGGACCACTTAGATGGCATCTAAACGGTTTAAAATCAAAGGCATGCATTATGGCCAAAACATAGGGCATACAACACATGCTCTCAAGGCAACAAAGAGGCAACTAAGGCAAGCATATGAACATGCCAAAGGGACTGAAATTACATGTGGGATGGTTCCAAACCACCAAAATGATGCAATCAACACATGCTACACATACGCATACTTGAAGCATACAAGCTACAATGCAAAGGGGCTATACTAAGCATGCCAAGATCGGCCCAAATGACTATGGATAGAGTTAAAACATGGCAAAATAAGCACAAACACTTCACAAAGTCAAGGCCAAAACATGCTAGAATAATGGCTAACAACCTAAGGCATGTTAAGGGATCAAAGAGGCTTTACATGGCAACTATACTAAACATGTATGGAGTACCAAAACCAACTTAATACAAAGTTAAAACATGGCAATATAAGCATAAAATACAGCCATGGCATGCTCAACACACACTCAAACATAAGGCTCCTTAAGGAAGCAAAATAGGTCCTTTTCAAGGACAACAAGGAGAGGGGGTGGCCCTCCCCTTTTGGAGACTTCAAGGCACCATCTCCACCACTGAAATCCCTCAAGATTTCAGTGGTGAAGAGGCCCAAACACCAAAGTCTCGAAACTTGCACAAAATAGCACAAAACAAGGGCCTTACAAGGCCTAAGAGGGGTCAAACTTCCCCAAAGCACAAAACACTCTTAATAAACTATCAAGAGGGCCTAAAAACAAAACTTTTTTATGTTATATACTAAACACAAAAATAGCTTTAAGATAGGTAAAAATAGGATGCAAAAAAGGGGAATAAAATGCAAGTTTCTCACCCTTGTTGACCTTCTTCACAAGTGTTGATGTTGTTGCTTCCTTGGGCTCAAATCTAGCCAAGAACACCAAGAAAAACCTCTTGGAACCTCAGTAGCCAAGGAAAGGTGAAACACTAGGTGTTGATGTGCAATAGTAAGACACAAACACCTAGTCACACAAACAAGAGAGAAATATAGATATAGGATATGTATCAAACCTAAACCTAAAACCAGAGCTTCCTCTGAGTTGTTTTCTCTCCAAAAAGCCAACCCTAAAGCCAAGGGGGAAGGCCTCCTCTTATAGAGGAGGCAATCTTGTAAGCTTAGTCACTAAGCAAAACAAGAAGTGCATCCCTCCATACACGTGTATGGAGGGGAAGCCAAAGCCATACAGCTGTCTAAAAATATCTCCAAAAGCAGCTGAACAGTAGTCGGCTGGGCAAAAATGTCATTTTGACAAAAATGACTGCCGACCGGCAACAAAGAGTGCCGACTGGCAATATATATTGCCGGTGGCAAGAAAAACCAGCCGGTGGCCTCTAGCTAGTGCCGGTGGTGTGTGGGGATGCCCCAAAAGGCATTCCCTGCCCCTCCAAGGCAAAACACAAGTGTTTGGTGCAAAACCAGACACAAAACAGTCGAGTTCGGAGATCCTGAGGCAGGGCGCGTAGCCGAGAACTCCGAGAACTCCAAACGAACACAAACATGGATAATCACCGAGTGTTCAAACGGTGACGTCCAAGTCTTGAGGACGGTCAAAAATGGGGTGTCTACAGGCACCCTTTTTTGACCATTCGACCTAGTGCATATTCGGAAGCCATAGTGACCATTCCAAACTAGGACAGGTTGCTTACCCGATTGTAGGTTGTTTGAAACCGCTGCGTGCGTAGTGAAACCCTAGCTCCTGACAAAATAGGACAGGGAAACCCTACCCCTCCATAGGGGTGTTTTGGCTCTCGTTTGCTTGTTATGTGCTTTTAGAGTGTGTCTCTACAAGTCACATATATTAGTTTACAAGTTGGGGTATCAGGCCTGTGGGCATCAGAATGTGAAGAATCAGTTTTACCCGAGGGTATTAGATTTGAGGCAGAATTTTGGGGGCAGAATTCAGTAGAGGGCACAGTCATCTTGCTATGCTCGTATCTGTTTTGGTGAAGTTGAGCTGAGGTACTGTCTGTTTTCTCTTTTGCTAGGTAGTCCTAGAACCATAGCTTCAGAAGGCTCCGATGTCCCCCGGGTACATTGGACTAGTGCTGATAGACTTTGTTACATCTGGGGCATCTGCCTCACATCCAGCTTTAGGACCCCAGTCGAACTTTGACCCACTTCCGCCAGCTGAAGATTTGCAGGGTCCAGATCCTCGAGAAGGGTTGGCCCAAGCCTGAGTCGTCAGACCCCTGGTGCATCCTAATGAGAGGGTTTTTCCCCTTGACGTTAATGAGCTCAATCTGACTGCAGTGAAAATTGCGAACCTTGAGAAGCAATTCAAAAAGGCACAGGGCCTTAACTCCATTCCCGATATTGAGGATAGGCACACTGAGGCTGCCTTACGGCTCCCAGACAGATTAAAAATGCCACATATTGACCATTTTGACGGGTCTGGAGATCCAATGGTACATATCCGACTTTTCTTGGATGTCCTGAAGCCGATGGGTCTGAGTAAGCCACAGAAACTCTCTCTGTATGGAAGAACCCTATCGGGTGTAGCAGCCACTTGGTACGCTAAGTTGGAAGATAAAGTGAAGCAAAATTGGGAAGAACTGGCTGAGGCCTTTGTCGATCAGTATTCTTACAATACCCAAGTTGAAATGACCATACAAGAGCTTGAAACAACCCGCCAGAATCCAACAGAGCCTTTTGTGAAATTTGTTGCGAGATGGAGAGCAAAGGCAGCACAGATGACAGATCGCCACCCTTCTGAGAGGGATCAAGCGCAGATGATGGTGCGAAACCTCGAGCATGATAAGTTGCAAAAGTTGATAGTCGCTCCATTATTCACATTCAAAAGTTTGCATGAACTAGGGGTTTAGATCGAGAATGCGTTCAACAGTGGGATCATTCCTAGAACAAGTGAACCGACAAGGAGGGTGATTTCAGGGAGTACCAATGCTGGTAGTAGCACTATTCCCAAACCCGCAGAAATCAATACAGTCGCCACAGCCAACCCTTTTGCCAATCCAAGCCTACAAACCGCCGGCCCAGTCCGAGCCCAGGGCAGAACTTTCACCCCTCTCTATATGAGCTTGACTAGCGCACTAAAAGTCTTGATGAAAAGAGGGTATCTCAAACCCGTCGATCCTCAACCTCTGCCTAACCCCCTTCGAGCCAGACATAACCCCTCCAAGTACTGTGTGTACCATCAGCAGCGCGGTTATGGCACCGACCGTTGCTACCGCCTTTGTCATGAGGTCCAAAATCTCAGTGACAACCAGACGATAGCTCCACCTTCAGACCCCAATGACCAAACATCTCCTGCCCACCTCAATCTTATCCATATACTACCATCCACTTTCGACCCCAGCATATGCATCACCCCGGCCCATCTACCTAAGCCTGAGGTGTTCATTCCAGAAAGCATGGACTTATGCATGATGGATGCACCTGAACCCCAATCATCTCAAACCCGTGAGCCCACTACTTCTGAGCTGAAGAGAATGATTGAAGATCTTCAGAGAACTGTGACAAATCTGGCCTCCGAGACATTGGTTCCCTCATTGACCACATCACATACCGGGAATTTCATGACAAAAGGCTTCCCAATCTTGGGACTGGCTGCATTTGAAGAAAGCCAAACCCTTGGCAAAGGGGAAGCAGGTGGTAAGAACAAGGTAGGGGCAAACATTGGTCCCCATGAACACCTTCAACGGGCTGTTGAGGCTTTGAAGGCCGAAGGACTAAACAAACAGCAAGTGCATGCAGTGGTTGGAAAAACTGTGGATGATACTTTTGCCACTCAAGTTGGGGGCAGTCTGAATTAAGGGGCAAGCCGAGACAAGAGATGTTGCACCAGAAACACCCCTTTCAGCTCCAATCCTACACTCGGAAGAGATCATCAAAAGTCAGCACCTACCGACCCTTTCGCCAGTACATCCAACACAACTAGCTCACAACCTGCCAAATACCCACCTCGGGGCCAGAGAGTGTTCACCCCACTGGACATGTCTCTGTCAACGGCCCTGAGGGTGCTGATCGAAAAGGGGCATCTGAAGCCCGTGGAGCTGCATCCATTACTGAATAAACTTCCTCTCTCTCACAACCCGGCGAAGTACTGTGTCTTTTATCAACAAGCTGGCCATGACAATGACATGTGTCTTCGTCTTCACCATGAAATACAAGATCTGATTGATAAAAAGGTCATCTTTGTGTCAGGTCCTACAAAGTCTACCGGCACTGGATCGGTGAACTTGGGGGATAATGTGATGTGATCGAGGGATGAACCACCTGCGAGCGGCTGTAGACGTCCCTGAACGCCCCGGGGGGGGGGGGGAAATCCCCCGTTCTGTTCATTTGGTCTCACTACAGTTCGGACTCAATTTGTGTCACGGTCCTGTATCTAATCTCGCAGAGTGCAATGCAAGACTGATGAATCATCAAAGAGTCCAAATCCGGCAAATCATTTTGAAAAACTAATTTTTAGAAAGAAGTGCCAAACATGGACTGCTTTGCTAGATACAGAGTCGCCACCTAAATATTTTATTTTGGGGGAATTTAGGAAACCCTGACTCATGCCTAAGGCCACATGTCTGTCATCACCAAAGTTGCCTTGGCTTGGGAACTTGGGTACGATTGGGGAAGGTCAGCTATGAGCACCCCCGCTCGCCCGATCAAAGATCGGCCTCTACTAACCATGATATCGAGTTTTTGAAAACACATGTGTTCTTATTCCGGTTAATTAGCCTAGAATTACTATGTGATGCGCGCAGCAAAACAAGTATAGACTAGATCGCCTAATTTCGAACAAAGCATTGTATATCCGTTTGTTCGGAAAATGGTTTAAAGTTTGCTACTCGCAAGTAGGCTAAAATACAGATTTCAATGAATTCCCCCAATTCAAGCAATCCAACCTTCACCCATAGGCATTCAGGCAGTTATATCACATAAACAATTAGCCTCATGGCAAGCATGCTATCATAGCAACACTCACACGCACGCAAGGATGCTAAAGCATAAGCACTTACCGAGTACTCCGAGTCAAAATAGAAACTAATTAGTAATCAAATGCATGATCCTAGTTCATGTTAAGATGGCTAATACAACACATGCAAAGATGCAACTAGAATAGGCTTGGCTATTCTAAGATGGCATATGATGATGCTACAGCTAACACGTATTCAACTCGGAATTGAAATACAAATGCAGTTAGTATGATGCGCCGAGCCCGGTGCATGCAAAACAGATGAATGAATGAAAACACACGAACATGAGTATGCTAATTTAAACATGCCCAAATCTAACCACTGAAAGCTGGTAAATGAAAGGGAGAAAGACGTAGGGTTGGAAGACATACACACACGCACGCACGCATGCTTATTACACAATTGCCCTCGCTCGGAGGGACCAAAAGAATAATACAAATTAATTAACTAACAAGCTAATTAATTATTACAAAACACTTAACTAATTAACAAATTAATTAAGCTACTGAAAGTAATAAACAGCCTCAAGAAGAGGGTCAAATGCACGCGCGCTCGACTCCGCTCGGAAATCCGCCACCATGCACAAGCTGGCTCTGTTTTCACTGTTTTATGCCTCTGAAGACTGCAGAAGTCCCAAAGTTGTTTATGAAATACTCCCTGAGGGTTGTGGAAGACCACCGGCCAGAAAGAAACACCACCGGCCATGGGAAAGTGGTCATCGACCACAAATGAAGCTATCGGCCCTCCACTGTTGGTCGATCAGCACTCAATGTGGTCGGTCGGCCATCCATTCCTGTAGAACCCTGTTTGGCAGCAGCAGAGGGTAGACAAGGCATAACAGTGCATTTCAAAGCAAATGTTTGCACAACCAACCTCCCTATCATGTTCAAGACTCAAGGGAGCATGGTACACGACCCTTGGACCACAAATCGCGCATTTCAATGCGTGATGGCCCAAGAAGTCAAGTTGTGCGTCTTGATATCAAATGAGATGCACATAAACAAACAAGAGGCCCAACCCCTATCATGGTGATTCAAGAGGCAAGTCATGCATGCAAAATGCAACCTAAGCATGGAAGCTAAGTATGCAATATGAGCATGCAAGCAAGTAATGTGCACTTGGCACACAATCTAAGAAAACAAGCATGCTAGACATGTAACAATAATGCTAATGACCAACATGCAACAACATGTGAAGGGGAATTAGCATAGGAACATGTAAAGCAACTTAACACAATATGCATGCAAAATGCAACACCACTTGAACATGCAACAACATGCCAATAGACCAAGTAAGTGACAACATGCCTATGGGCCAAGTATTTGACAAAATGCAAGGCAAATGTACACACAAGCATTCATGCACACATGGTCTAAAACTTGAGCATAGAGAGGGGACTTTTAAGCACGCTTAAAAGGAGATGAACATGGACAAATGATAAGCATGATAAACTTTGAAAATCATGTTTAGGATGGTGCCAAACCAACTAAACAAAGCAATCAAAGCATGCAACCAAGCCCAAACTTGAAAACTGGCCACGGGACTCAAACCAAAGCTATATGAAGCAAGCCCCAAAGGGCCATGGGGACCTAAAATAGTCCCAATGAAGGTCTAAATAAGACCAAAGACACACCTAGATGGCATCTAAATGGCCTAAATCTAAAGGCATGCACAAAGGTCCAAACATGGAGCATAAAACACAAACCTTTTGAAGCATCAAAGGAGCCATAAATGCAAGTATACAAGCATGCTATATGGACTGAAATGACATGATAAGTGGTGCCAAACCACTGAAATGATGCAAGGAGAGCATGCTAGAGAGGCCAACACTACAGGCCTACAAGGGATATTGCATGGTAGCTATACAAAACAAGTCATGGATGACCCAAATGACCAAAATCAGACCTCAAGCATACTAAAACATACATAAAAGCTTCACAAAGCTAAGCCAAAATCATGCTAAAAACAAGGCTCATAGCACAAAGCATGTTAAGGCAATTTCATGGCATTACAAGACAAGTATGCAAAGCATGCATGCTGTGTCTAAACCAACTTAAAACAGTGCTATATCATGGCAAAATAACACTAAATGCCAGCTAAGACATGACCAACATGAACTTAAACAAGGTGCTCACACATGAGGCAAAAATGACAAGTTTTGAAGACAACAAGGAGAGGGGATGGCCCTCTCCTTGTTAGGACCTCAAAACACCATCCCTACCAGATTTCAGTGGTGAGAGGGCCAATACAAGGTGGTCCCGAAGCTCACAAAAAATGCACAAAAATGAGGCCAAACAAGGCCTAAGAGGGGTAAACAACCCCAAACACAAAAGTGATCTAAATAAACTTCAAAAGGAGCTCAAAATAAGACTTTTTTCAGTTTATGAAAAAGCTCGAAAATGCTTCTAAGTATGGGTAAAAGATGAAGCAAAATAAAGACCAAAAGAGGGTAAAGTGTGTTACCTTGGTAGCTTCAGCAAAACCAGCGGCTTTGAGACCCAAAAATTGGACCTTCAACCTCTGAAAATGGCTTCCAAGATCCTTAGGTTGATGATGGAGGTGTTCGGCTAAGAGTTGGTGTGCAAAGGGGCCAAGAACCAAGCAATTTGGAGCTCAAAGTAGAGAGATATAGGAAGATATGTATGTCTCTTGCCTTAGCAATTTTCTTCAACCCTTGCTAATGAGGGAGAGGCTCTCTCTTATAGAGGAACAAAGGGGGTTCAAGCTTCTCCAAGAAGCTAGAGCAAAAGGTTCAAGCCTCTTAGAGAAGCTAGAGCAAAATGTGCAAGCTTCTCTTGGAAGCTTAGAAGGGTTCAAGCTTCTCTTAGAAGCTAAAGCAAAAAGGGTCAAGCTTCTTGAGGAAGCTAGAGCAAAGGGGTCAAGCTTCTTCAAGAAGCTAAGAAAGGTTCAACCTTCCCTTAGAAGCTTGGAGCAAAAGGGTCAAGCTTCTTGGAGAAGCTAGACAAGGGTTCAAGCTTCTTGGAGAAGCTAGAGCAAGGGTTCAAAAGGTTCAAGCTTCCTCAAGAAGCTAAAACTAAGAGTTCAAAAGGTTCAAGCTTCCTCAAGAAACTAGAACCAAGGATTCAAAAGGTTCAAGCTTCCTCAAGAAGCTAAAACCAAGGGTTCAAACGGTTCAGGCTTCCTCAAGAAGCTAAAATAAAGGTTCAAAAGGTTCAAGCTTCCTCAAGAAGCTAAAACCAAGGGTTCAAAAGGTTCAAACCCCCTCAAGAAAAGGTCTCAGCTAGAAAATGTGGCCGATCGACCAAAACAAATGGCCGGTCAAACAAAAACAGTGCCGGTTGGCCATCACTAATGGCCGATGGCAATAAAACAGGGCCGGTGGCCTTAAGCCATGGTCGGTAAGGTGTGGGGATGGACAACAAGCTATTTCCCACCCTCAGAAGCAAAATGACAAGTGTTTGGTGCAAAACCAAACACAAAACAAACAAGTCGAGAGGTCTTGAGGCAAGACGCGTGGCCGAAACCTCCAAGAACTCAAGACGAACACAAACATGGATGATCATCGAGTGTTCAAACGATGACGTCCAAGTCTTGAGGACGGTCAAAAATGGGGTGTCTACAGTTGCCCCTCTTTGACAGAACTCGAAAGTCATAACAATGACAGGAGTGAATGTCAAAGCCCAGAGACGACCCATTTTTGACAAGGCCGAAGACTTAGACAAAGCATACAAGCTATAGATGAAAGATATGCGCCCGAGGGCAGGGGCAAAATGCAAGACAATGCACAAAGCTGAGCATAACTTATAATCATGCAAAGAAAGCTGTAATGAAACATAACAATGCAACAGTTTTAAGCAAGTAGAAACCAAGCTACATTACAATGCAGAAAGGGTGTAAGAGAATTATTGCAATTCTCACTGCGAATACAGTGTGCATATGTGATAGATACACAAAGTGAGCATGTGTGGTAGATACACAAAGCGGATGTAGTGTGATGGATACACAAAAAGGTGAACACAAAGTGTGATAGATGCACTAACTGAACAAGGTATGATAGATACACAAAGTGAGAGTGTGTGATTGATACACAAAGCGAACGTGTGTGATTGATACACAAAGCGCAAGCATGGTGAGCATAGTGTGATGGACACAAAAAGCGAATGTGTGATAGATACACAAAGTGAGCATGTGATAGATACACTATATGAAGCAAAATGTGATAGATACAGTAGCTGAGCGCTTGATAGATACACTAAGCGAGTGTGGTGAGCGCAACGTGATGGACACAAAAAGCGAATGTGTGATAGATACACTATATGAAGCAAAATGTGATAGATAAGTAGCTGAGCGCATGATAGATACACTAAGCGAGTGTGGTGAGCACAGTGTGATAGATACAAAAAGGGTGAACACAAAGTGTGATAGATGCACTAAGTGAACAAAGTGTGATGGATACACAAAAGGTGACCACAGAGTGTGATAGATGCACTAAGCGAACAAGTGTGATGGATACACTAAAGGTGAACACAAGGTGTGATAGATGCACTTAGTGAACAAAGTATGATTGATATACTAAATGTGAACACGAAGTGTGATAGATGCACTTTGTGAACAGAGTATGATTGATATACTAAATGTGAACACGAAGTGTGACAGATGCACTTAGTGAACAGAGTATGATTGATATACTAAATGTGAACATGAAGTGTGATAGATACACTTAGTGAACAGAGTATGATTGACATACTAAAGATGAACACAAAGTGTGATAGATGCACTTAGTGAACAAAGTATGATTGATATACTGAAGGTGAACACGAAGTGTGATAGATGCACTTAGTGAACAAGTATGATGGATATACTAAAGTTGAACACAAAGTGTGATAGATGCACTTAGTGAACAAGTATGATGGATATACTGAAGGTGAACACGAAGTGTGATAGATGCACTTAGTGAACAAAGTATGATCAATATAGTAAAGGTGAACACGAAGTGTGATAGATGCACTTAGTGAACAGAGTATGATTGATATACTGAATGTGAACACGAAGTGTAGTAGATGCACTTAGTGAACAAGTATGATATATATATATACTAAAGGTGAACACGAAGTGTGATAGATGCACTTAGTGAACAAGTATGATGGATATACTAAAGGTGAACACGAAGTGTGATAGATGCACTTAGTGAACAAGTATGATGGATATACTAAAGGTGAACACAAAGTGTGATAGATGCACTTAGTGAACAAAGTATGATAGATATACTAAAGGTGAACACAAAGTGTGATAGATGCAGTTAGTGAACAAAGTATGATTGATATACTGAATGTGAACATGAAGTGTGATAGATGCACTTAGTGAACAAGTATGATAGATATACTAAATGTGAACACGAAGTGTGATAGATGCACTTAGTGAACAAGTATGATAGCTATACTAAAGGTGGACACAAAGTGTGATAGATGCACTAAGTGAACAAGGTATGATAGATATACTAAACAAATAAAGTGTGATTGATACACTAAATGAATGAAGTGTGATAGATACAGAAAATGAGAAGGTGTGTGATAGATACACAAAATGAGAATGTGTGTAATAGATACACAAAATGAATGAAGTGTGATTGATACGCTGAATGAGTGAGAGTGTAATAGATACACAAAGTGAATGCAGTGTGATTGATACACTAAATAAATTAGAGTGTAATTGATACACTAAGTGAATGAAGTGTGATTGATACACTAAATAAATGAAGTGTTATTGATATACTAACTGAATGAAATGTGATTGATACACTAAATAAATGATCTGAAATGGAACTTCTTTGAATGAACCGTATATACAATATCCTGCATGAATGAGAAAGAAACTTGATAGGTACATTGCAATACAATGCATGATGCTTAAGGAAAGCAATAAATGGACAAAGCGGTGCTTTAGAAAGCACCTCATGAGGTGAGTGGCGGTGAACCGCTCTTCTCCGATGGGGATCTCCCCTTGTGCTCTTCGAACACTTACCTTCAACTTACGGTACAAAGGCTCTGAAATGCTAATAAGGGTTCTTCACGTAGAACACTTTGGATGCTGCCTTTCTTCCTGATCATATTTACAACTTTCCCTATTCTCCAACGGGGTGATAGACTAGGTTGGTTCAGTATCCAGAATTGAGGTGCATACACGCTATCTTAACCTATAGGGCTTCCATACAGATTTCAAGCCGGGGATACACCCTTGGGTATTTAAACCAGACTTTAGTCCCGAAAATCCCGAACCTTTACGTTCTAGGCGTCATCCATTCGAACTCTAGTTTCCACCGTCGCAGTTGGTCTCCTGGGAACTCATTGCAAGCACGACCAAGATATCCCTGGCATGAAATGGTACTCGAGGAGAGCACTTCTGATTGCCATTCTGGCTTGAAGCAGGCTTGATCTTGAGCTTGAGGTAGAGGCACACTCATACTTCGGAGCATTGACAAGGCCTGACGACGTGCATACGGAATGCAATCTTGGAGCTTACTGAAGTTGGAACAAACTAAGATGCCCGACATTTTCCTCTTTTGCTTTTGCTTTGCAGTCCGGAACCATTATAGCTTCAGATAGGTCCTGGTTCTACTGTTCTCACATAACCTAGGTTGAACCCTGCGATTTTATGAAAGAACAAATTCTGTTTTGCATAAATGTGGAGAATGGCACAGCACCTTGAGCACAAAATGATTTTATTGTGGAATTTTATATTGAGAAGCGAGTTCTTAACTGGGTATTAAGCCTACGACTGACCACAGCAAAAACGACTTAGCAAAGAAAAACAAAAGGTAAACAACCTGAACACATCGAGTAACACTCGAAATGACTCAAAACAAGAATCGAAACAAAACAAAAGACACGACACTCAGACGTGCACAGGGAGCCTGTTTCCTTGGGTAGTGTTTCCCACCCTTTCTTATTTTGTTTTTCACATCACTCGGTCCTCAGGCTCTGTTTCTGAAAAAGCCATTTTTTCACTTTTTCTCTCAGCTCACGTCTCTCTATTTTTCAACCTCTCATTTTTTCATCCATCCCCTAGGTGGTTGATGGATAAGCTGGAAATTGTGGGCTCTTGCCCCTGGTATTCTACTAGATTATCAATCTTGTTCACAACAGTGAGTTTCTCCCACAGAGGGGTTGCGCTACAACTGGGTGTGTAGCAAAACTGCAGCTAACATCGGTTGACGATGCTTTGCTGGGGAGTTTGGACGTGATCAGATCTGTCCAGATGAGGGAGTGGAATATCTTGATCCATTCCAGTTTGTGCTTCGCACTTGGTTTGATACCTCGTTGCTCGGAGGACGAGAGAGTTTTCAGCCCTTTGTTGTTAGCTTCAGTTGTGCCCTTTTCTGGCAAGGACGGTGCCCTTTCTGGCAAGTATGTTGACAATGGGGAAAAGACAGAACACCTGACTTAACTGTGCCCCTAGTTCATTATTTTGACCATTTTTTGTTTTTTAACATTCTGGTAAAACAATTTTGACCAACATGAGAGTTAGATTAACATGTTTGTTCAATTTTCTGATTTAAAATCATGCAAGTCAGGCTGTGAGCACTGAAAATTTTCCTATTTTAGGTCCAAGAAATGGTTCAGTTTTGGAAAATGAAATAATTTTCGAGAAATTAGTCAACCTCAGTAAAAATTCCCAAAAACTATTTTTGCAAACGGCTATTGCTTGACGAGCACAGAACCCACTCTTGAGATGCACAACCTTGGATCCGAAGGGAAATTGCCCCTTGTTTGAAGGACACTGCATGGCAACGGAAAGTTGCCCCTTGTCTGAACGGCATCGTAGCGCATTGTAATCAGTCTTCATGGTAATGATCACAGCCGAACGCTCGGATACAGAGAAGGCGAGGACCATCAAAACCAATACATGGACACAATCGAATTGGAAGTGTTTATGGATGGACTTCAGAATGAAGTTGCCTACGTACCCTAAACTTGGGAATCAAGCCTTACATAGTTCGGGGTTTAAGGTACACTCGGGTATTAACCTCTCCTTTTTACGCTCTAACTTTTGCCAAGGCCGCCCTTCTGGGTTTTCAACCTTGCGAGCTTTGTTTTTCTTTTCTTTTCAATTATTTTTTTTATATCTTTTCATTCCTTTTTATTTTTTCATCTTTTCTCTTCTCTTTTCTTTTGCATTTTTTTTTCTTTTCTTTTTTCTCTTTTTTTTTTTTTTTTCTTTTTTCATTCTTTTCTTTGCTCTAACTTTTGCCTGGGTCGCCTTTTCGGGTTTTCGGCCAGCGAGCCTCTCAAGGGTAAAAGTGTAGCTTTGTCCATGTCAAATGGTTTTGAGATCCTGAAGTCATCTGAATCCAGGAGAATGGTTGTTGTTCGTTGATGATGCAGGAGTCCATCCAATGGGGGGTTGAATTGCCCCCAGTGTTACGGATAGGAACTCAGTTGTCCTTCCGCAATACTTTCTTCTTTCCTCCCTTCTGGGATTTGGCATTCTTGCCGATCTTCATCTTTGATTCTTCGAGCACATTTGAAATTCTTTGCCCCTAGTTCAAAGGGGTGATTCTGATCTAGCTTCGCAAGCTTCTTTTGACCTTCTGATCTTCTTGATCCGACTTTCCTGGCCTCTTGTTCGAGGGCTGCCTCAAATCTGGCCACATAGGCCTCACATTATGGTTGATCGTTGAACATTCTGAATGCAAGTTCAAGGTTTGAAAGCAAGGGGCCAAGTCTTGAGGCTGAGAGCGATCCTAGGCTGCACAATCTAAAGAGCGATTCCACACAGGTCTTCGCAGGATCGCGCAAAATATTTTTTTGAAATCTTTTAAGAAAGCGACAAATCGCTCGCGCAGAAGACAATGTGAAACCAATCTAGATCAAGCCAGGATCCTTCTCAGTACTCACATTAACAAGCATGATCTCAAACATTAAGGGCTTAGCATGCCTTTCTTTCTCTCGATTGATCAAATTTTCACAAATCCTGAGGAATTCCTTCATCTTCGTTTTCACCATAGTGTTCAAAAGGTTTTGAAAAACTTAGGTCATTACAACGACTTCAAGGCACAGAAAAGTAGGCGAAAAGTACTGTCGTTTTATTTAAGCTTCTGGCACAACTGGCGCAAGGCGGAAGCAGGCACAAGAGTGTGAAAACTACTGTTGTTCATTCAAATCTGTTGGCATAACTGGCTCCTTGGCAGAAACAAACTCAAAAAAAGCAAAAAGACAAACACAAAGCAAGCAAGTGATGTCTGAGGTAACACTCCCGGAATCACCCGACTATAACATAACAAGACTGACTCGATACAACAAGACAGACTCAACAGGACTGACTCGACACAACGAGACAGACTCAACAGGACTGACTCGATACAACGAGACAGACTCGGCAGGTCTGACCCGATATAACAAGACAGACTCAATAGGACTGACTCGATATAACAAGGTAGACTCAATGGGACTAACTCGATATAACAAGGCAGACTCAATAGGACTGACTCGATACAACAAGACAGACTCAATAGGACTGACTCGATACAACAAGACAGACTCAATACCTAAGTCAGAAAGTAGAATAAATAGCATTCGCAAATGCTCAAAATAGTGCATGCCATCCATCACATCTGGAGTAAACTGAGCACTGATAGCAAGTGTTTCATCCCCCGCTCACATAACAACATAAGTCCAGAGTACCCAGGGGATATCAGACCCTTCTGAAGCTATGGTTCCAAGACTACTTAGCAAAAGAGAAAACAGACAGCATCTCAGCCTGATTTCACCAGAACCATCATGAGCGAAGTTGAATGATTGCGCTTCCTACAGAATTCTGCTCAAAATCCTGCCCTATAAACTGATACCCTTAGGTAAAACTGATTCCCCAAATACTGATGCTGGTGCCCTCAGGCCTGATACTCAGACTTGCAAATTGATACATGCATTCCCTGTAGAGACACACTCTAAAAGCGCATAACAAACAAGTAAGAGCCAAAACACCCCTATGTTGGGATAGTGTTTCCCTGTCCTATTTTGTCAGGAGCTAGGGTTTCACTATGCACGCAGCGGTTTCAAACAACCTATAATCGGGTGAGCAACCTGTCCTAGTTTGGAATGGTCACTATCGTTTCCGAATATGCACTAGGTTGAATGGTCAAAAAGGGTGCCCCGGTAACAACCAGGGTTTGTGTTCCCATCGTGGTAGAGCCCGTAACCGGTCAGCCTTATGGCATGCTTCTCGAAGCGAGCCTCCACCAAACCGTTCAGGAATAGCAGATGGCAAACACTGTGACTTAGGTGCACCAATGCAAATGCAATGTAAAGAAACACATAAGTGTAGTCAAAACAAGATATCATGAGTTTGAGTTAAGCTCTCTAAATCCCCAGCAGAGTCGCCAGAAACTGTAGACGTCTCCGAACGCCCCAGGGGGGAATCCCCCATTCTGTTCATTTGGGCTCACTACAGTTCGGACTCAATTTGTGTCACGGTCCTGTATCTAATCTCGCAGAGAGTAATGCAAGACCGATGAATCATCAAAGAGTCCAAATCCGGCAAATCGTTTTTGAAAAACTGATTTTTAGAGAGAAGTGCCAAACATGGACTACTTTGCCAGATACAGAGTCGCTACCTAAATATTTTATTTTGGGGGAATTTAGGAAACCCTAACTTTTGCCTAAGGCCACGTGTTCGTCATCACCAAAGTTGCCTCGGCTCGGGAAGTTGGGTACGATTAGGGAAGGTCAGCTATGAGCAGCCCCGCTCGCCTGATCAAAGATCGGCCTTTACTAACCATGATATCAAGTTTTTGAAAACACATGTGTTCTTATTCCGGTTAATTAGCCTAGAATTACTATGTGATACGCGCAGCAAAACAAGTATAGACTAGATCGCCTAATTTCGAACAAAGCATTGCATATCCATTTGTTCGGAAAATGGTTTGAAGTTTGCTACTCGCAAGTAGGCTAAAATACAGATTTCAATGAATTGCCCCAATTCAAGCAATCCAACCTTCATCTACAGGCATTCAGGCAGTTACATCACATAAACAATTAGCCTCATGGCAAGTATGCTGTCATGGCAACACTTACACGCATGTAAGGATGCTAAAGCATAAGCACTTACCGAGTGCTCCGAGCCAAAACAGAAACTAGTTAGTAATCAAATGCATGATCCTAGTTCATGTTAAGATGGCTAATGCGACACATGCAAAGATGCAACTAGAATAGGCTCGGCTATTCTAAGATGACATATGATGATGCTACTGCTAACACGTATTCAACTCGGAATTGAAATACAAACGCAGTTAGTATGATGCGCCGAGCCCGGTGCATGCAAAACAGATGAATGAATGAAAACATACGAACATGAGTATGCTAATTTAAACATGCCCAAATCTAACCACTGAAAGCTGGTAAATGAAAGAGAGAAAGACGTAGGGTTGGAAGACATACACACACGCACGCACGCATGCTTATTACACAATTGCCCTCGCTCGGAGGGACCAAAAGAATAATACAAATTAATTAACTAACAAGCTAATTAATTATTACAAAACACTTAACTAATTAACAAATTAATTAAGCTACTGAAAGCAATAAATAGCCTCAGGAAGAGGGTCAAATGCACGCGCACTCGACTCCGCTCAAAAATCCGCCACCATGCACAAGCTGCCTCTGTTTTCACTGTTTTATGTCTCTGAAGACTGCAGAAGTCCCAAAGTTGTTTCTGAAATACTCCCTGAGGGTTGGGGAAGACCACCGGCCAGAAGGAAACACAACCAGCCATGGGGAAGTGGTCATCGACCAAAAATGAAGCTATCGGCCCTCCATTGTTAGTTGATCGGCACTCAATGTGGTCGGTCGGCCATCCATTCCTGCAGAACCTTGTTTGACAGCAGCAGAGGGCAGACAAGGCATGGCAGTGCATTTCAAAGCAAATGTTTGCACAACCAACCTCCCTATCATGTTTAAAACTCAAGGGAGTATGGTACTCGACCCTCGGACCACCAATTGTGTATTTCAATGCGTGATGGCCCAAGAAGTCAAGTTGTGCGTCTTGATATCAAATGAGATGCACATAAACAAACAAGAGGCCTAACCCTTATCATGGTTATTCAAGAGGCAAGGCATGCATGCAAAATGCAACCTAAGCATGCAAGCTAAGTATGCAATATGAGCATGCAAGCTAGTAATGTGCACTAGGCACACTACCTAAGCAAACAAGCATGCTAGACATGTAACAATAATGCTAATGACCAACATGCAACAACATGTGAAGGGGAATTAGCATAGGAACATGTAAAGCAACTTAACACAAGATGCATGCCAAATGTAACAGCACTTGAACATGCAACAACATGCCAATAGACCAAGTAAGTGACAACATGCCTTTGGGCCAAGTATGTGACAACATGCAAGGCAAATGTACACACAAGCATTCATGCACACATGGTCTAAAACTTGAGCATAGAGAGGGGACTTTTAAGCACGCTTAAAAGGAGATGAACATGGACAAATGATAAGCATGATAAACTCTAAAAATTATGTTAAGGATGGTGCCAAACCAACTAAACAAAGCAATCAAAGCATGCAACAAAGCCCAAACTTGAAAACTAGCCACGGGACTCAAACCAAGGCTATATGAAGCAATCTCCAAAGGGCCATGGGGACCTAAAATAGTCCCAATGCAGGTCTTAACAAGACCAAAGACACACCTAGATGGCATCGAAATGGCCTAAATCTAAAGTCATGCACAAAGGTCCAAACATGGAGCATAAAACACAAACCTTTTGAAGCATCAAAGGAGCCATACGTGCAAGTATACAAGCATGCTATATGGACTGAAATCACATGATAAGTGGTGCCAAACCACTGAAATGATGCAAGGAGAGCACGCTAGAGGGGCCAACACTCAAGGCCTACAAGGGAGATTGCATGGTAGCTATACAAAGCAAGTCATGGATGACCCAAATGACCAAAATTAGACCTCAAGCATACTAAAACATGCATAAAGGATTCACAAATCTAAGCCAAAATCATGCTTAAAACAAGGCTCAAAGCACAGAGCATGTTAAGGCAATTTCATGGCATTACAAGACAAGTATGCAAAGCATGCGTGGTGTGTCTAAACCAATTTAAAAAAGTGCTATATCATGGCAAAATAACACTAAATACCAGCTAAGACATGGCCAAAATGAACTTAAACAAGGTGCTCACACATGAGGCAAAAATGACAAGTTTTGAAGACTACAAGGAGAGGGGATGGCCCTCTCCTTCTTAGGACCTCAAAACACTATCCCCACCACTAAAATCCCTCTAGATTTCAGTGGTGAGAGGGCCAATACAAGGTGGTCCCGAAGCTCACAAAAAATGCACAAAAATGAGGCCAAATAAGGCCTAAGAGGGGGTAAACAACCCCAAACACAAAAGTGGTATTAAAAAAACTTCAAAAGGAGTTCAAAATAAGACTTTTTTCAGTTTATGAAAAAGCTCAAAAATGCTTCTATGTATGGCTAAAAGATGAAGCAAAATAAAGACCAAAAGAGGGTAAAGTGTGTTACCCTTGTAGCTTCAGCAAAACCAGTGGCTTTTAGGCCCAAAAACCAGACCTTGAACATCTGAAAATGGTCTCCAAGATCCTTAGGTTGATGATTGAGGTGTTAGGCTAAGAGTTGGTGTGCAAAGGGGCCAAGAACCAAGCAATTTGGAGCTCAAAGTAGAGAGATATAGGAAGATATGTATGTCTCTTGCCTTAGCAATTTTATTTAACCCTTTCTAATGAGGGAGAGACTCTCTCTTATGGAGGAACAAATGGGGTTCAAGCTTCTCCAAGAAGCTAGAGCAAAAGGTTCAAGCTTCTTGGAGAAGCTAGAGCAAAAGGTGCAAGCTTCTCTTGGAAAGCTTAGAAGGGTTCAAGCTTCTCTTAGAAGCTTGGAGCAAAGGGGCCAAGCTTCTCTTAGAAGCTAAAGCAAAAAGGGTCAAGCTTCTTGAGGAAGCTAGAGCAAAGGGGTCAAGCTTCCTCAAGAAGCTAAGAAAGGTTCAAGCTTCTCTTAGAAGCTTGGAGCAAAAGGGTCAAGCTTCTTGGAGAAGCTAGAGCAAGGCTTCAAAAGGTTCAAGCTTCCTCAAGAAGCTAGAACCAAGGGTTCAAAAGATTCAAGCTTCCTCAAGAAGCTAAAACTAGGGGTTCAAAAGGTTCAAGCTTACTCAAGAAGCTAAAATAAAGGTTCAAAAGGTTCAAGCTTCTTCAAGAAGCTATAACCAAGGGTTCAAAAGGTTCAACCCCCTCAAGAAAAGGTCTCAGCCAGAAAAAGTGGTCGATCGACCAAAAATAGTGCCAGTCAGCCATCACTAATGGCCGATGGCAATAAAATAGGGCCGGTGGCCTCAAGCCATGGTCGGTGAGCTATGGGCATGGCCAACAAGCTATTTCCCACACTCAGAAGCAAAATAACAAGTGTTTGGTGCAAAACCAAACACAAAACAAACAAGTCGAGAGGTCTAGAGGCAAGACACGCGGCCGAAACCTCCGAGAACCCAACACGAACACGAACATGGATGATCATCGAGTGTTCAAACAATGATGCTCAAGTCTTGAGGACGATTAACTCCAGACATGGTGGATGGCATGCACTGTTTTGAGCACATTCGCGAATGTTGTTAATTTGTACTTTCTGACTTGGGTATTGGGTCAGTTTTGTTGTTTTGTATATAGTTAGTCTTTTTGTACTGAGTCAGTCGGGTCTGTCTTGTTGTATCGAGTCAGTCCTATTGCATTGGAGTCGGGTGATTCCGGGGGTGTTACCTTCGGACATCACTATCTTGTTTTGTGTCTGTCTTTTGCTTTCTTTTGAGTCTGTTTCTGCCGAGGAGCCAGTTGTGCCAACAGATCTGAATGAAACAGCAGTGATTTTCACACTTTTGTGTTTACTTCTGCCTTGCGCCAGTTGTGCCGAAAACTTGAATGAAACGGCAATGCTTTTCATCTGCTTTTCTGTGCCTTAAAATCATTGCATTGACCTAAGTTTTTTTTCAAAAACTTTTTGAACACTGTGGTGAAAACGAAGAGGAAGGAATTCCTCGAGATTTGCAAAAATTTGATCAATTGAGAGAAAGAGAGGCATGCTAAGCCCTTAATGAATGAAATCATGTTTGTTAATGTGAGTACTGAGGAGGATCCTGGCTTGGTCCAAATTGGTTCTACATTGTCTTCCGCGCAAGCGATTAGTCACTTTCTTAAAAGATTTCAAAAAATGTTTTGCGCTGTCTTGCGAAGACCTGTGTGGAATCGCTCTTGAGATTGTGCAGCCTAGGATCACTCTCAGCCTTGAGACTCGACCCCTCACTTTCAAACCTTGAACTTGAATTTAGAATGTTCAACGGTCAACTACAATGTAAGGCCTGTGTGGCCGGATCAGAAGCAGCCTTCGAACTAGGGGCATGGAAGTTAGATCAAGAAGATCAGATGTCATCAAAAGAAGCTTGCAAAGCAAGATCAGAAGCACCCTTCGAACTAAGGGCAAAAGATGCCAGATTATGCTCGAAGAGCCGAAGATGGATCATTCCACAAATCAACAAAGATCGGCAAGAATGCCAAATCCTAGAAGGAAGGAAAGAAGAAAGTATTGCTGAAGGATAACTGAGTTCCTACCCACAACACTAGGGGAAAATTTAGCCCCCCATTGGATGGATTCCTACATCGCCAGCAAACAGCAGCCACTCTCCTGGATTCAAATGACTTCAGGATCTCAAAACCATTTGACATAGACAAAGCTATACTTTTACCCTTGAGAGGCTTGCTGGGCCGAAAACCCAGAAGGGCGACCCAGGCAAAAGTTAAAGCAAATGGAAAAATGGAAAAGATAAAAAAAAGAAAGAAAAAGAAAAAAAAAATTCAAAGAAAGAAAAAAAAGGAAAAGATGAAAATGAAAAAAATGAAAAGAATTGAAAAGAAAATAATAACATAGCTCACGAGGTTGAAAACCCAGAAGGCCGGCCTTGGCAAAAGTTAGAGCGCAAAAGGAGAGGTTAATACCCGAGTGTACCTAGACCCGAACTACGTAAGGCTTGATTCCCATATTTGGGATACGTAGGCAACTTCATTCTGAAGTCCAGCCATAAATACTTCCAAATCAAGTGTGTCCATGTGTTGGTTTTGATGGTCCCCGTTTTCTCTGTATCCGAGAGTTCGGTTGTGATCATTACCATGAAGACTGATTACAATGCGCTGTGGTGCCATTCAGATAAGGGGCAACTTTCCGTTGCCATTCAATGCGCTGCGGTGCCATTCAAACAAGGGGCAACTTTTTGTTGCCATGCAGCTCTCTTCGAGCAAGGGGCAATTTTCCATTACTATGGATCTGAAGTTGTGCATCTCAAAAAGTAGGTTCCGTGCTCGTCGAGCAGTGGACGTTTGCAAAAACAGTTTTTGAGAGTTTTTACTGAGGTTGACTAATTTTCTCGAAAGTTTATTCCATTTTTCCAAACTGGACCATTTATTGGACCCAAAAAGGAAAATTTTCAAGTGCCTCATGCCTGACTTGACATGATTTTAAATTAGAAAATTGAACAAGCATGTTAATCTAACTCTCATTTTGGTCAAAATTGTTTTAACAGAAAGCCAAAAACAAAAATGGTCAAAATGATGAACTAGGGGCACAATTGAGTCAGGTGTTTCTGCATTTCCCCATGGTTAACATACCTGTGAAAAAGGGCACTCTACCTGCCATAAAGGGCATTCTACCTGCCAAAAAAGGGCACCACTGAAGCTGACCACAAAAGGGCAGAAAGCTCTCAGATCTGATCACGTCCAAACTCCTCAGCAGAGCATCGTCAACCGATGTCAGCTACAGATTTGCTACACACTCAGTTGTAGAGCAACTCCTCTGTGGGAAGAATTCACTAGCTGTGCGCAGAAGAAAGAGAATCTAGTAGAATGCTAGGGGCAAGATCCCGCAACTTCTTGTTTATACATCAACCACCCACGGGAGGGATAAAAAATGAGAGATTAAAGAATAGAGAGATGTGCGTTGAGAGAAAAAGTGAGGAAAAGGGTTTTGTGAGAAAAGCCAAGCCTGAGGGCCGAGTGATGTGAGAATCACAAATAAGAAAGGGTGGGAAACAATACCCGGAGAAACTGGCTCCTTGTGCACCAAGAGGTATCTTGCCTTTGTAACACAGCTGAGTGTTGTGTCTATGTGTTTTGTTTGTCTCGATTCTTGTTTTGAGTCGTTTGAGTGTCAATAGATGTGTTTAGGTTGTTTAACCTTGTTTTTCCTTTGTTGAGTTGTGTTTAGGTTGTTCTACCTTTGTTTTCCATTGTTAAGTCGTTTTGGCTGTGGTCAGTTGTAGGCTCAATAACCGGTTGAGAACCCTTTTCTCATTTCAATTTCAAAAAGGAATCATTGTGTGCTCTGAGTGCTGTGTTATTCTCCATATTTGTGCAAAACAGGATTTGTTCTTTCATAAAACTGCAGGGTCCACCCCCGATAAGTGTGAACAGTAGAACAAGGACCTATCTGAAGCTATTTAGGTTCCGGACTGCAAAGCAAAAGAAAAGAGGGAAAATTTGGAGCATCTTAGCATGTTTCAACTTTAGCAAAATCCGAGACTGCATTCCAGGTGCACCTTCTCGGGCCTCGCCATTTCTCTGGAGTATGAGTGCATCTCGACCCAAGTGTAAGCCTACTTCAAGTTAGAATGGCAGTCCAAGCAGCACCTGAGGGTTTCACGTGCAGATGTTATCTCTCGCCAATATGAACAGGGTGTGCCCTTTTTGAGCTGAGTGTGTTGCGAAGTCCTCTAAGAGGCAAATCAGAGGCACCAGAGTACATGTTTGATGCTCCTCTATTGCATAGAATATGAACTTTCATATACACTGTTGTTACATGTGTGCCGCGCATCATTATGATTCATGCATAGAACATGCTTGCTTTCGATTCCGCATAGAATATGCTTTGCTTGTCTCATGCATAGAATGTGCTTCCATACTTGCATAGAAAATGCTCGTATCTTTTGCATAGAAAATGCCCCCATCTTGCATAGAAGATGCATTTTATCGCACTTTCTTGTGCATTTTATCTCACTCGCACTGTCTTGTGCACTTACACTTGGTATCTCACTAGCACTATCTTGTGCATCTTGTGGTTTATCTCGCTCGCACTATTTTGTGCATTGCATATCAATCGCTGTTTAGCATATCGCACTGTTTTGTGCATTTCAAGTGATCGTGCTGTTTAGCATATCGCACTGTTTTGTGCATTTCAAATCAATCGCGCTGTTTAGCGTATCGCACTGTTTAGTGCATTTCAAATCAATCACGCTGTTTAGCGTATCGCACTGTTTTGTGCATTTCAAATCAATCGTGCTGTTTAGCGTATTGCACTGTTTAGTGCATTTCAAATCAATTGCTCTGTTTAGCGTATCGCACTGTTTAGTGCATTTTCAAATCAATTGCGCTGTTTAGCGTATCGCACTGTTTTGTGCATTTCAAATCAATCGCGCTGTTTAGTGTATCGCACTGTTTTGCATTTCAAAACAATCGCGCTGTTTCGTATCGCACTGTTTAGTGCATTTCATCTTTGCGCTTTTGTATAGGTCTAGGTTCGCACTATTTTGCGCATCGCACTGTCTTGTGCACGTCCGCATTTGTAATCACTCACGCTTTCTTGCGCATAGCACTGTTTTGTGCAGTTTACAGTCGCACTGTTTAGCGTATCGCACTGTTTTGTGCAATTTACTTTCGCGTTTTCTTGCACATCGCACTGTTTTGTGCATTACATTGTATCATTCGCGCTATCTTGCGCATCCCACTTGCACTTGCTAGTGTATTACATTTCATTCGCGCTATTTTGCGCATCGCACTATTTTGTGCACCTTACTTGCATTGTGCATGCATTTTATCGTGCTATCTTGCGTACCTTACCTACACTTGTTAGTGCATTGCATCGCACTATCTTGCGCATCTTATCTGCATCGCACTGTTTGTGCACCTTTAGCTCGCACTGTCTTGTGCACTCACCTGGTCTGGGAGACCTTAAATCCTTGGTCTAGGAGACTTTAATCCTGCATCTTTATTCACACTGTCTTGTGCACTCTCTGGTCTAGGAGACCTAAATCCTCTAAAGGTGCAATTCCTTTGGTATTTGGTGCCCGAACGACTTCCGTTGGTCTGGTATAGCCATCTGGTGTTTGCGGTGAGTTCCTAGGAGACCAACTGAGATGGTGGAAACTAGAGTTCGAATGGCTCTTGCCTAGAACGCAAAGGTTCGGGATTTCTGAGACTAAAGTCTGGTTTAAATACCCAGGGGTATATCCTCGGCTTGAAATCTGTATGGCAGCCCCATAGATTGAGATAGCATATGGATGCGCCTCAATTCTGGATACCGAATTAACCTAGTCTGTCACCCTGTTGGAGAATAGGGAAAGTTGCAACCATAGTCAGGGAGAAAAGTAGTACCTGTGGTTCAATTGAGAAGAAGGGGAAGATTCCCACATCAGTATGAGGTAGGACATTGCCGAGGTAAGTCATTGCCAATTGCCCCTGTAAGGTACCTCCCTTTTCCTAGTTATCACATTGCATTTTAGTCATTACAGTGCATTGCATAAATCCGGAATTTTCAAACCGGCTTCGCGTAGCGTATAAGTCCAATTTTCAAACCGGCTTCGCGTAGCGTGTAAGTCCAATTTTTAAATCGGCTTCACGTAGCGTATAAGTCCAATTATCAAACCTGCTTCGCAAAAGCGTGTAAGTCCAATTTTCAAACCGGCTTCGCATAGCGTATAAGTCCAATTTTCAGACCGGCTTCGTGTAGCGTATAAGTCCAATTATCAAACCGGCTTCGCGTAGCGTATAAGTCCAATTTTCAAACCGGCTTCGCGTAGCGTATAAGTCCAATTATCAAAATCTTTCTGCATATCATTTTGCATCCTGCCCTTGAACTACGCTGGTTTGATTCCTTGTAGAGGGATATGTAGGCAGCTTGCGGGCGCAACCATTTATTTGTCTGTACTTTGTTTGTTTGTCCAAGTCTTTGGCCTTGTCAAAAATGGGTCGTCTCTGGGCTTTGACATTCACTCCCGTCACTTCTTGACTTCCGAGTTCTGTCAAAGAGGGCAACTGTAGACACCCTATTTTTGACCGCTCTTAAGACTTGGACGCGACTGATGGTTTATATGGTGGAGAAAGGTGTGCAGGGGAAAGGTTCAGTGTCTTCGGCAAGGAGAGAGTCAAATCTCAACTTCATAGCCCTTTTTGGACCAAAACAATCTTAATCAAAAGCTTTTAGACCTTAAAACCCTCTCTTTCAAAACATTTTAGAAATAAAGTTTTTACGATGTTTCGAGGCTCGCATTTTGTCAAATATTGCGCTTTTCGGTAAACCGAGCAAGGACAAAGTGAAAATGAATGAAAGAGAGATGAAATCTTTGAAAAATCTTTCAAAACACCTTGTCTAGGGGTTTGGAGTTGAAGAAAAGAGGAGAAGAGAGAGGAAAACTAGTTTGAGAGAAGTACGACATGAATTCGGGTAGGACCAAAACTGTGCGGCTTCACTGAAACGGGCATAACTCTTTGCACATGAAGCATTTTGATGCAAGGTTGGAGCCATTGGAAAGATAACTTCTGGGGTTCAATGTGACCACATGGTTGACTAGAAAATTAGATGGCAGACCACTTAGGGGGTCAAAAGTGGTTCGGCATGAATCCGGGTAGGTGAGAGAGGAGCAGCCCTCGCTGAATCGGGCTTATTCATTTGTATACTTGGATTTAAGATGTGAGGCCATTACCATTGGAAAGGAGACTTTTGGGGCTTCATTTGACACTCAAGAATCTCCTAAATCCAAGTCCGGGTGGGGGAGATATGGTTGGTTGAAGTAGGGTATCAATCCGGTTGGACCGAATCTACGCGGCTTCACCAAAACATGCATAACTTTTTGCACAGGAGGAATTTTAATGCAAGGCTGGCACCATTGGAAAGCTAACTTCTGGGGCTTCATCCTAAGGGTTCACCGACCACCTTGAACCCTTTGACCTGGTCGGCCGACCAGGGCAAGTGGTCGGCCGACCACTTGAACTGGTCGGCCAGCTACCCTCTGTTTTGTCTCTCTGAGTGTGTTCCAGCTGTGCTAGCTGGGAGGCATTTGCTGCATCCTCCATACACGTGTATGGAGGATGTTAAACCTAGCATTGAAGCTTCTTGGAGAAGCCTTAGACCCTCTTCTCTATAAAGGAAGCCTTCTCCTTCCTTGGCAAGGGTTGAGAATTTGTTTGGAGCTCATAGATACATTCTCCTCCATATCTCTCTCTTTTGTGCTCAAAAACTCCATTGTTCTTGCCCCATTACACTACCACTCATAGCCTACCACCTCCATCATCCATCTAAGCATCTTGGAGCTTGTTTTCAGAGGCTAAGGAGTCACATTGTTGGTCCAGAGCTGCTGGAGTTGCTGTGCTACAAGGGTAACACATTTCTTTCCTTTTAAGCACTCTTTTTGATTCATTGTTTATCCACACTTGCAAGCATATTTAGGCTTTGTCATAAACTGAAAAAAGTTTTGTTTTGAGCTTATAAACATGTTTGTTTAAGGTCATTTCTCTGTTGGGGGTCATCTACCCCCTTGCATGCTTCATTTCCTCTTGTTTTGAGCTATGCTTTAGGGCCTTTGTTGTGAGCTTTGTTGGCCCTTTTAACCACTGAAATCCAGCAGATTTTTAGTGGTTATTATGTGTTTTTGAGCCTCAAAATCAGAGAGGGGTGACCCTCTCACCCCTCGTTTTGTTTACTAGCTTTGTTGGCCTTCCAAAGGTGCTCCATTTTGCATGTTTCAAAGCCATGTTTCAGGCCCTATTTGGTGAGTTTTGAGGTCTACATTAGCTCTGTCCAGAGCCCATTTTGCCATATAAAGTGTCTATTATACATGTGTAGACTAATCCTCTTCAAGGCCTTTCAAAGGGGCTTTCACTTGCATGCTTCCTAGACTAATTTCAGGGCCTTTTTGGTGGGTTTTAAGACCCTCATAACCTCTGTCCAGAGGTTGTTTTACCATTTTGTGTGTCCATCATATATGTGTGGAACAACCCCTTGCATGGCCTCTCAAAGGAGCACCTTATTCTAACATGTGTTAACTAAGTTTCCATGGGTTTTTGGGCATATTTTAGCATGGCATACTTCTTTTTTTGGCTGGTTTGGTGAGCTCTCATGTGCTTCATATAGTTGTAGTGCAAATCATGGTTCACTAGCTTACTTTTCATGCTTTATTGACCCTTGATTCTAGCACTTTTTGGCCATGCCTTAAATTGAGTTTGTGCATATTTTGGACTGCCCTAGCTCTATTTTTGGGTCTCATGGTCGAAGGATGTTTTTTTTGCATGCTTGTAGTTCAATACCCATGCTTAACTTTGAGTTTTGAGGCTCATTACATGCATATAATGAGGTGTGTTCATGTTTTGGGTCCATTATACATCATATTTTAGAGCTTGTATCAATGCCATATTGCCATATTTTATACTCCTTAAGTGTGCTTGAGAGTTGTCCATGAATGCCTTGTTTTCAGGCCATTGAATGAGCTCCATTTCTTTGCATTCGGAGCCATCATTTTAGGCCATTTCCCCACTTTTTCAGACCTGCCTAGGGTCTATTTGGGGTTGGTTTTGCCATTAGTGCATTGCTTTGGGTACCTCTAGTGTGACGCACTTCACTAGTTTCGGTACCCGGACCCCGTAGCTTGCATTGTGTGACATATTTGCTTGATTTGGGACCATTGTATATCATGTTTCAGAGCTGGAACTTGTTGGTTTGTATGCCATGTTTTATCCTCTACCAGGCTTTGGTAGAGTGGCATTTGTGCCTTAGGATCGGTCCATTGCATCCGTGCATGTTTGCATGTAATTTCGGTTGTCTCATTTCCATCATATGGCCACTGATGTGAGTGTGGCTGAGGTCCACTCATGTTGGTGTAAGTCCATCGTGTATTGTGGATGCCATTTCTGTCCATAGCATTGCGTATGCTAGGTTGCATATTAGAGCATTGTGTATGCTATGTTACATCACGTGCATTGTGTATGCCATTTTAGTCCATAGCATTGTGTATGCTAGGTTACATGTTAGTCGCATTGTGTATGCCATCTCATTTGCATTGTGTTTGGGATAGGAGTTAGCCCAAGCACAGGAAACGAGGGACGTTTCGTACTCCAAGTGACGGAACGTGTCTCAATTCCCGGTCGCTGACACTCTGGATTATCCATGATGGAGTTTAGGTCTTGTTGTGTTTTCATGTGTATTCATTTCACATTGAGTCATGCAATTCGATTCCTCAGCCATCATGCATTGAGATGCGTGATTGGTGGCACGAGGATCGAGGACTACACTCCCTAGAGCTCATGCAAGGTTGGGGAGAGTGGTCGTGCACACATGTGTTGCAAATACCTTGCTTTCTCCTTCTCTTGCCTTTGTTGCAGAAAAACCAGAAACTGGAGGCAGGAACTGGTCGGCCGACCAGTTTTTCTAGCAGGCCGACCACCCATTTTGGTTTTTCCCACATAAACTGGTCGGTGGGTGGTCTCCAAGCCCAATAGCTGGTCGGTGGCCCTCCCACAGCTTCCCAGAGTGGAGTTTCAGCCTCCCGGAGCTTTGTGCAAGTTTCTGAATTCAATTGCAAACAAAGGTGAGTCAAGGCATCGCGATGGAATTTACCGACAAGGCAACTTGAGCATGCATACACCCTCCATTATTTCGAGTAGAGCTGAGGCAGTCCATTGCACGTAGCATAGCATGCTAGTTTACTTTGTTTACCTAGTTCATTTGTTAAGTAATTAGTGTTGTGTAATAATTCGTTATTTATTTTGGTTGTGTAATATTCATTCGGGCCCTCCAAGGAGAGCAATGTTGTAATAAGTGTGCGTGTGTGTGATGTATGTCTTCCAACCCCACGTCTTTCTTCCATTTTATTTACCAACTTATGATGGTTAGATTAGGGCATGTTTCAATTAGCATACTTATGCTCGCATGTTTGCATCCATTCATCTGTATTGCATGCACCGAGCTCGGCGCATCATACTAATTGCATTTGTATTTCAATATCAAGTTGAATATATGTTAGTTGTAGCATCATCATATGTCATCTTAGAATAGCCGAGCCTGTCTTAGTTGCATTTTTCCATGTGTTGCATTAGGCATTTCTGTATAGTTAGGATTCATGCATGATTTCTAGCTAGCTTCTTTCTTTGGCTTGGAGTACTCCGTAAATATTTATGCTTTAGCATCCTTGCATGTGTATGAGTGACTGCCATGATAGCATGCTTGCCATGGGGCTATTTGCTTATGTGATATAACTGCCTGAATGCCTGTGGGTGAAGGTTGGATTATCTGAATTGGAACAATTCATTGAATGCGAGTTTTAAGCCCACTTGAGAGTGACAAAATCATGTTTTCTTAAGCCCACTTGAGGGTGGCAAATCCACGTCTTAGCCTACTTGCGGGTAGCACCACCAAACTATTTTCAAATAAACAAACATGAAATGTTATGTTCTAATTCAGGTGATCCAGTCTATACTTGTATGCTGTGTGCATCACATAGTAAATCTTGGCTAATAACCGGAATAAGAGCGCATAATGTTTTCAAAACTAGATATCATGGTTAGTAGAGGCCGATCTTTGATCGGGCGAGCGGGGGTGCTCACGAAGTGACCTTCCCCAATCGTACCCAAGTTCCCGAGCCGAGGCAACTTTGGTGATGACGGACACGTGGCCTTAGGCAATGAGTCACAGTTTCCTAAATTCCCCCAAAATAAATATTTTGGTGGCGACTCTGTATCTGGCAAAGCAATCCATGTTTGGCACTTCTTTGAAAAAAATCTGTTTTCAAAAATGATTTGTTGGATTTGGACTCTTTGATGATTCATCGGTTTTGCATTGCACTCTACGAGATTAGATACAGGACCGTGACATTGAGTCCTGAACTGTAGTGAGCCCAAATGAACAA
Source organism: Camellia japonica (assembly GCA_030407325.1). Taxonomy (NCBI): domain Eukaryota; kingdom Viridiplantae; phylum Streptophyta; class Magnoliopsida; order Ericales; family Theaceae; genus Camellia; species Camellia japonica. Next base: position 212,505,063 of record JAPPVO010000002.1, on the reverse strand, counting down.
AACGAGATTTCCCCCCGGGATGTTCAGGGATGTCTACACCGTGAACCCACTACTTCTGAGTTAATGGGAATGATTAAAGATTTTCAAAGAACTGTGACAGATCTGGCCTCCGGGACATTGGCTCCATCATCGACCACATCACATACCGAGAATTTCATGACAAAAGGCTCTCCAATCTTGGGACTGGCTGCATTTGAAGAAAGCCAAACCCTTGGCAAAGGGGAAGCAGGTGGTAAGAACAAGGTAGGGGCAAGCATTGGTCCCCATGAACACCTTCAACGGGCTGTTGAGGCTTTGAAGGCCGAAGGACTAAACAAACAACAAGTGCTTGCAGTGGTTGCAAAATTTGTGGATGACACTTTCGCTACTCAAGTTGGGGGCAATCTGAATCAAAGGGAAAACCAGGAGAAGGATCGTTGTACCAGAAACGTTCCTTTCAGCTCTAACCCTATACTCAGAAGAGATCAGCAAACCCAGTCGGTGCCTATCAATCCTTTTGCTGGTGCGTCCAGCAAAAATCCACAAACCTTGAAGTACCAACCCAGAGGTCAGAGGGTCTTCTATGCCCTCTATATGCCTTTGTCCAAAGCTCTCCAAATCCTTGTTGGACAAGGCCATCTCAAACCCCTTGAGCCTCGCCCTCTCCCGAATCCTCTTCCGACTACGCATGATGCTTCCCAGTATTGTGCCTTCCATCAACAAACCGGTCATGGCACTAACAATTGCTCTCATCTTCGCCACGAAGTGCAAGATCTGATTGACAATGGGGTCATTGTCGCGCCAAGCTCTGCAAAGTCTATCGGCACTGGATTGGTGAACTTAGGGGATAACGTGACCATGTGATTGGGGGATGAACCAGCTGCGGGTGGCACTCGATTAACTCCAGATGTGGAAATGGCATGCACTGTTCTGAGCAATATGCAAACACCAGTTTTTTGTGCTTTCTGACTTGGGTATTGAGTCAGTCTTGTTGTTTTGTATAGAGTCAGTCTTTTCCTACTGAGTCAGTTGGGTCTGTCTTGTTGTACCGAGTCAGTCCTGTTTTGTTGGAGTCAAGTGATTTTGGGGGTGTTACCTCGGACATCACTTGTTTATTTTGTGTTTGTCTTTTTGTTTTCTTTTGAGTCTGTTTCTGCCGAGGAGCCAGTTGTGCCAACAGATTTGAATGAACAGCAGTGATTTTCACATTCTTGTGTTCACATCTGCCTTGTGCCAGTTGTGCCAGAAGTTCTGAATGAAATGGCAGTGCTTTTTGCCTACTTTTCTGTGCCTCGAACTCATTGCATTGACCTAAGTTTTTCAAAACCTTTTGAACACTGTAATGAAAACAAAGAGGAAAGAAATCCTCGGGATTTGCAAAAATTTGATCAATTGAGAGAAAGAGAGGCATGCTAAGCCCTTAATGAATGAAATCATGTTTGTTAATGTGAGTACTGAGAAGGATCCTGGCTTGATCTAGATTGGTTCCACATTGTCTTCCGCGCGAGCGATTAGTCGCTTTCTTAAAAGATTTCAAAAAATGTTTTGCGTAGTCCTGCGAAGACCTGTGTGGAATCGCTCTTGAGATCGTGCAGCTTAGGATCGCTCTCAGTCTCGAGACTTAACCCCCCCTTTGCTTTCAAACCTTGAACCTTAACTCAGAATGTTCAACGGTCAACCGCAATGTGAGGCTTGTGTGGCCAGATTTGAAGCAGCCCTCGGCCTAGGGGCAGAAAAATGTCAGATGTGCTCGAAGAGTCGGAGATGGATCATCTTGCAAATCAATGAAGACTGGCAAGAATGCCAAATCCCAGAAGGGAAGAAAGAAGAAAGCATTGCTGAAGAACAACTAAGTTCCTATCCACAACACTAGGGGCAAATTCAGCCCCTATGGGATGGACTCCTGCATCGTCAGCGAACAGCAGCCGTTCTCTTGGATTCAGATGGCTTCGAGATCTCAAACCAATCAACATGGACAAAGCTACACTTTTACCCTTGAGAGACTCACTGGGCCGAAAACCTGGAAGGGTGGCCCAGGCAAAAGTTAGAGCAAGAAAAGAAGAAAAAGAACAAAAAAAAAAAAGAAAAGAACAAAAGAACAAAAAAGAAAAATGCAAAGGAAAGAACAAAAAGAAAATCAAAAAAAAGAAATGAAAAGAAATGAAATGAAAAGAAAGGAAAAACAGAGCTCGCAAGGTTAAAAACCCGGAAGGGCGGCCTTGGCAAAAGTTAGAGCACAAAAGGAGAGGTTAAATACCCGAGTGTACCTTAACCCCGAACTACGTAAGGCTTGATTCCCATCTTTGGGATACGTAGGCAACTTCATTTTGAAGTCCAGCTGTAAATCACTTCAAATTCAACTATGTCCATGTGATGGTTCTGATCATCTTTGTCTTTTTTGTATCAGGGAGTTCGGTTGTGATCATCACCCTGAGGATTGATTGCAATGCGCTGCAGTGCCATTCAGACAAGGGGCAACTTTCCGTTGCCATACAACGCGCTGTGGCGTTATTCAAACAAGGGGAACCTTTCTGTTGCCATGTAACTTTCCTCAAGCGAGGGGTAATTTTCCTTCATATCTGAGGTTGTGCATCTCAAGAGTAGGTTTTGTGTTCGTTAAGCAGTGACCATTTGCAAAAATAGTTTTTGAGAATTTTTAATGAGGTTGACTAATTCTCTCAAAAATTATTTCATTCTTCTAAAACTGGACCATTTCTTGGACCCAAAAAAGGAAACTTTTCAGTGCTCATAGCCTGACTTGCATGATTTTAAATCAGAAAATTGAACAAGCATGTTAATCTAACTCTCATTTTGGTCAAAATTGTTTTAACAGAAAGCCAAAAACAAAAAATGGTCAAAATGATGAACTAGGGGCACAGTTGAGTCAGGTGTTCTGTCTTTTCCCCATGGTCAACATACCTGCCAAAAAGGGCAGTCTACCTTCCAGAAAGGGCATTCTACCTGCCAGAAAGGGGCACCACTGAAGCTGACCACAAAAGGGCAGAAAGCTCTCACATCCTCCAAGCAATGAGGTATCAAGCCAAGTGCGAAGCACGAGCTGTAATGGGGCAAGATATTCCACTCCCTCATCTGGACAGATCTGATCACGTCCAAACTCCCCAGCAGAGCATCGTCAATCGATATCAGCTGCAGATTTGCTACACACTCAGTTGTAGTGCAACTCCTCTGTGGGAGGAATTCACTAGTTGTACGCAGAAGAAAGAGAATGTAGCAAAATGCTAGGGGCAAGAGCCCGCAACTTCTTGTTTATCCATCAACCACCTGGAGAGGGATAAAAAATGAGAGATTAAAGAATAGAGAGATGTGAGCTGAGAGAAAAAGTGAGGAAAAGGGTTTTGTGAGAAAAGCCGAACCTGAGGGCCGAGTGATGTGAGAATCACAAATAAGAAAGGGTGGGAAACAATACCCGGAGAAACTGGCTCCTCGTGCACCAAGATGTATCTTGCCTTTGTAACACAGCTAAGTGTTGTGTCTGTGTGTTTTGTTTCTCTCGATTATTGTTTTGAGTCATTTGAGTGTTAATAGATGTGTTTAAGTTGTTTTACCTTGTTTTTCCTTTTTTGAGTTGTGTTTACGTTGTTCTACCTTTGTTTTCCGTTGTTGAGTCATTTTGGCTGTGGTCAGTTATAGGTTCAATACCCGATTGAGAACCCTTTTCTCAATTCAATTTCAAAAAGGAATCGTTTTGTGCTCAGAGTGCTGTGTCATTCTCCATATTTGTGCAAAACAGGATTTGTTCTTTCATAAAACTGCAATGTCCACCCCCGATAAGTGTGAACAATAGAACAAGGACCTATCTGAAACTATTTAGGTTCCAGACTGCAAAGCAAAAGAAAAGAGGGAAAATTTGGAGCATCTTAGCATGTTTCAACTTTAGCAAAATCCGAGACTGCATTCCAGGTGCACCTTCTCAGGCCTCGCCATTTCTCTGGAGCATGAGTGTATCTCGACCCCAAGTGTAAGCCTACTTCAAGTCAAAATGGCAATCCAAGCAGCACCCGAGGGTTTCACATGCAGATGTTATCTCTCGCCAATATGAATAGGGTGTGCCCTTTTTGAGCTGAGTGTGTTGCGAAGTCCTCTAAGAGGCAAATCAGAGGCACCAGAGTACATGTTTGATGCTCCTCTATTGCATAGAATATGAACTTTCATATACACTGTTGTTACATGCGTGACGCGCGTTGTTATGATTCATGCATAGAACATGCTTGCTTTCGATTCCGCATAGAATATGCTTTGCTTGTCTCATGCATAGAATGTGCTTCCATACTTGCATAGAAAATTCTCGTATCTTTTGCATAGAAAATGCCCCCATACTTGCATAGAAGATGCATTTTGTCGCACTTTCTTGTGCATTTTATATCACTCGCACTGTCTTGTGCACTTACACTTTGTATCTCACTAGCACTGTCTTGTGCATCTTGTGGTTGTATCTCACTCGCACTATTTTGTGCATTGCATATCAATTGCGCTGTTTAGCGTATATCACTGTTTTGTGCATTTCAAATCAATCGCGCTGTGTAGCGTATCGCACTATTTTGTGCATTTCAAATCAATCGCGCTGTTTAGCGTATCGCACTGTTTTGTGCATTTCCAATCCATCGCGCTGTTTAGCGTATTACACTGTTTTGTGCATTTCAAAATAATCGCGCTGTTTAGTGTATCGCACTGTTTAGTGTATTTCAAATCATTCGCGTTGTTTTGCGCATCGCACTGTCTTGTGCACTTCCGCATTTGTAATCACTCACGCTTTCTTGCGCATCGCACTGTTTCATGCAGTTTACACTTGCACTGTTTAGCGTATCGCACTGTTTTGTGCAATTTACTTTCACGCTTTCTTGCGCATCGCACTATTTTGTGCATTACATTGTATCATTCGCGCTATCTTGCACATCCCACATGCACTTGTTAGTGCATTACATTTCATTCGCGCTATTTTACGCATCGCACTATTTTGTGCACCTTACTTGCATTGTGCATGCATTTTATCTCGCTATCTTGCGTACCTTACCTGCACTTGTTAGTGCATTGCATCGCACTATCTTGCGCACCTTATCTGCATCGCACTTTTTTGTGCATTCACCCTACTCGCACTGTTTTGTGCACCTTTAGCTCGCACTGTCTTGTGTACTCACCTGGTCTGGGAGACCTTAAATCCTTTGGTCTAGGAGACTTTAAATCCTGCATCTTTATTCGCACTATCTTGTGCACTCTCTGGTCTAGGAGACCCTAAATCCTCTAAAGGTGCAATTCCTTTGGTGTTTGTCATGCCCGAATGACTTCCAATGGTCTGGTATAGCCACCTGCCTGTGTTTGCGGTGAGCTCCTAGCAGACCAACTGAGACGGTGGAAACTAGAGTTCAAATGGCTCTTGCCTAGAATGCAAAGGTTCGGGATTTCTGAGACTAAAGTCTGGTTTAAATACCCAAGGGTATATCCTCGGCTTGAAATCAGTATGGCAGCCCCATAGATTGAGATAGCATATGTATGCGCCTCAATTATGGATACCGAATCAACCTAGTCTGTCACTATAGACGTCCCCGAACGCCCCAGGAGGATGAACCCCCCCTCCCCGTTCTGTTCATATTGGGTCTACTACAGTTCGGACTCAAATTGTCACGGTTCTTAATCTGAACCAAAGAGTCCAAATCCGGCAAATCGTTTTGAGAAAAACAGATTTTTGAAAGAAGTGCCAAACATGGACTGCTTTGCCAGATACAGAGTCACCACCTAAATATTTTATTTTGGGAAATTTAGGAAACCCTGACTCGGTGCCAAAGGCCACGTGTCCGTCATCACCAAAGTTGCCTCGGCTCGGAAACTTGGGTACGATTGGGGAAGGTCAGCTATGAGCACCCCCTCTCGCCCGATCCGAAGATCGGCCTCTACTAACCATGATATCCCATTTTGAAAACGTTATGCGTTCTTATTCCGGGTAATTAGCTAGAATTACTATGTGATGCGCGCAACAAAACAAGTATAGACTAGATCGCCTAATTCGAAACAAAACATTGCATATCCGTCGGTTTGAAAAACAATTTGAAATTTGCTACTCGCAAGTAGGCTAAAATACGAATTTCAACGAGTTGTTTCAACTTAAACAATCCAACCTTCACCCACAGGCATTCAGGCAGTTCATATCACCTAAGCACATAGCCACATGGTAAGCATGCTGTCATGTTAACATTCACACTCATGCGACATGCTAAAGCATAAAATACTTACATCGTACTCCGTGCCAAAACAGTAAACTAGTTAGCAATCATGCATGATCCTAGTTCACGTTAAAGTGGCTAATGTAACGCATACAGAATGCAATTAGGATAGGCTCGGCTAACCTATGAATGGCATGTGAAATGTAACAGATAACACGTATTCAAGTTAGATTTGAAATACTTATACAGTTAGCATGATGCGCTGAGCCCGGTGCATGCAATACTGATGAATGATGCACGCATACATAGCATAAGATATGCTAAATTAAACGTGTCCTAGTACTAACCATCAAAGCTGGTAAGTAAAAGGGAGAAAGAAGTGGGGGTTGGAAGACATGCATGCACGCACCCACACTTATTACAAATTCGCCCTCGCTCGGAGGGACCAAAAGAATATACAATTAATTAACTACGAGCTAATTAATTATTACAGACCAATTAAATTAATTAAACAAATTAACTAATCTAATAAAGCGATAAACAGCCTCGGGAAGAGGGCCCAATGCAATGCATGCTCGGTTTTGCCTGGAAGCCCATTGCCATGCGCAAGCTGCCTCTGTTTCCCCTGCTCTGCTCCTCTGAAGACTGCCAAAGTCCCAGGGTTGCTTCTTTGGGTGCTGTGGGACACCACTGGCTGAGGGAGAACACCACCGGCCAAGGGAAATGATCACCGGCCACAAATTGATCCATCGGCCAACAATGGATGGTCGATCGGCACTGTATTTAGTCGATCGGCCAAAACTTCCTGCAGAACCTATTTTTGACAGTAGCAGAGGACAAAACATGGCATGGCAATGCAATTCAAGCAAATGTATGCACCAACATACCCCTTATCATATTTGTGACTCAAAGGGATGTGCTCCTCGGTTCTCGGGCCACCAATCGCGCATTTCAATGCGTGATGGCCCAAGTAACCAATCATGCATTTTGATTTCAAATGCAATGCACACACACAAACAAAGGGGGCTTCTACCTCTATCATGACTTGATCAAGAGGTGAAGCATGCATGCCAATGATGTGCAACCTAGACATGTGAGCTAAGTGTGCAACATGAGATGCAAACATGCATGCAATAGGCACACAACCTAAGCAAATAAGTATGCAAGACATGGAACAACTATGCAAGCTAATCAAGCATGCAATGTAGTCTAATCATGCAAGTGTGCAAGACATGCAAACATACTAGCAACTTGACCAAGGGAATGCATGCCAAATGCAAGTGCTTTCAAGCATGCAACACACGCAACCAAAACATGCAACCATGGAGTAATGTAAAAACATTTGAATGGCATGCAAGGGATGGACTTAAACATGATTTAGGCAGCCCTAACTAGGCCCAAAACAGTGGCCAAAGTGCCCAAAAATGAAGGACTAATGACATGCAAACATGCATGCACACAAGGACCAATACTTAGGCACAAAGAGACAACTCTCAAGCACACTCAAGAGGATGCAAACATGGACTCATGGCATACACATGAGCTCTGAAAATCAGGTTAATGATGGTGCCAAACCAAGCAAACAAGACAAGCTACACATGCAACCAATGGCCCAAGCATTTAAGACAAGCCAAGGAGGTATTGAACTCAACTTAATGCAACCACATATGGCATGAATTAGATGACCAAAAACAGAGTTCTAGCATGCTAAAACAAAGCCAAAAGACTACTTAGATGGCATCTAAGAGGCCTAAACATCCAAGCACGCAAAAGAGGCCAAACATGGAGCATACAACACAAGCTCTTAAAGCATCAAAGGGGCCATGAAATGCAAGCATGCAAGCATGTTAAGAGGACTGAAATGGTGCTACAAGTGGGATCAAACCACTGAAATAAACCAAATGAAGCATGCTCAACACTTCACACACTCAAGGCCTACAAGCTAGAATGTAAAGAGGCTACACAAAGCATGTCAAGCATGGCTAAAGCAACTAAGAACAGAGCTAAAGTATACTAAAACATGCATGAAAGCTTCACAAAGCTTGGCCAAAAACATGCTAGAATAAGGGCTCAAGGCATAAGGCATGTTAAGGCTAAATGATGGCATTACAAGACATGTATGCAAGGCATGCAAGGTGTGTCTAAACCAACATACAACAATACTATATTATGACATAATAAGCACACAAATCAGTTAAGGCATGGCCAACCCACACTTAAACTAGATGCTCCCTCAAGAGGTAAGAATGGCCCTTTTCAAGGACGACAAGGAGAGGGGGTGGCCCTTTCCTTCTTGGGACCTCAAGGCACCATCCTCACCACTGAAATCCCTCAAGATTTCAGTGGTGAGGAGGCCCAAACACAATGGTCCCGGAGCTCACCCAAAATGGCACAAAACAAGGGCTAAACAAGGCTTAAGAGGGGTCAAAACACCCCAAAGCTTAAAACACCCTTAACAAACTATTTAGAGCACTCAAAAATAGAACTTTTATATGTTATATGTTAAGCTCAAAAATAGTTGTAAGGTAGGCAAAAATACTATGTAAAAATGGGGTAAAAAGGGACAAAAGTCTTACCCTTGTAGACCCTCTTCACAAATGGTGTTCCAGCAGCTTCTTTGGCTTCAAATCAGCTCAAGAACTTCAAAAACAACCCCTTAGTACCTCAGTGGCCAAGGGAAGGTGTGATGGTGGGTGTTTGTGTGCAATACTAAGGCTTAAACACACACAAATACAAGAGAGAGATATAGATATAGGATAGATACAAATCCTAACCCTAAAGCTCAAGCTCTGGAAAAAAAAGTTGTCTAACCTAATGGAGGAAGAAGAAGCCTCTTCTTATAGACAATTCAATCTTGTAAAGCTTCCAAGGCAAGCTAACAAGATTGAAATCCCTCCATACACGTGTATGGAGGGGTGGGTGCCAGCTATCACAGCTGGCACAAAAATATCTGAAAAATTAGATGAACAGTAGTCGACCAGCCAAAAATCCAATTTTGACAAAATAGATGGCCGAACGGCCAAAAAGAATGCCGACCGGCCAAACATATGGCCGATGGCAACAAATCACTGGCCGGTGGCCTCTAGCCATGGCCGATGATGTGTGGAGATGCCTCACAAGGCATTCCCTGCCCCTCCAAGGCATAACACAAGTGTTTGGTGCAAAACCAAACACAAAATAGTCAAGTCGGGAGATCCTGAGGCAAGGCGCGTAACCGAGGCCTCTGGGAACTCGAGACGAACTCAAACATAGATAATCACCGAGTGTTCAAACGGTGACATACAAGTCTTGAGGACGGTCAAAAATGGGGTGTCTACAGTCACCTTGTTGGAGAATAGGAAAAGCTGCAACCATAGTCAGGGAGAAAAATAGTACATGTGGTTCAACCGAGAAGAAGGGGAAGATTCCCACATCAGCATGAGGTAGGACATTGCCGAGGTAAGTCATTGCCAAGTGCCCCTGCACGATATTGTATGTACGGTTCATTTGAGGCTGGCGCGACCAGACGAACCGCACAGGTATTGTATCTTCTCCGTGTGAGACGTGGCGAGAATTGAATAATTCTCCGCATTCTTTAACTGCATGAAATGTAGTTGCTGCTTTGCATTCTTGCTTAAAACTGTTGCATCTACTGTGAATATTTGCTTCATTACAGCTTGTTGTTTTGCATGATCATGAGTTACGTTCGACTTGGTGCATATCGTTTTGCATTTTGCCCCTGCTGCGGGCATGCCTGCGGGCACATCTCTTCGTTTATCTTGCCTGTTTGTCTAAGTCTTCGGCCTTGTCAAAAATGGGTCGTCTCTAGGTTTTGACATTCACTCCTATCAATTACGACTTCCTAGTTTTGTCAAAGAGGGGCAACTGTAGACACCCCATTTTTGACCGACCTTAAGGCTCAGACGTCACTGATTGAGCGCTCGGTGATGATGTATATTGTGTTCGTTCTGAGGTTACAGAGTCTCGGCTAAGAGCCTTGCTTTCGGACTTCGGGACTCTTTTGTGCTTTGCCTCGGTTTGCGAACCAGGTCCTGTTTTCTCTATTTTCTCTTCCCAAAGGGAGGGAGAGGTCTCGTAGACCATCTCTCAATGGTCGTAGACTATGTTTCGTGATCGTAGGCCATTTTTTCCGTTTGGAGACCAGTTTTCGATTTCAGAGTTGTCGGCCGTATGGCTCAGTTCGGGACCGCTTAACTACCTCCGTTTGCTTTGGTTTTTGGCACACACCTTGTTTCCTCTCTTTTGAGGGACACTGTGGCCCGAGAGACCACCTTCTGGTCGCACGCCACTTCCGGTGCCTAACAGCCTGTTTTCGGGGCCCCGAGCTGCGCGTTTTGGCCCCTAAACCTTTGTTTTGCATCGGTTAGGGTTCATTTTTGGCATGGACCCTAGTTTCATTGTTAGGAAGTGGTAGGATGGTGGGAGACCACCTTTTCTTCTTGGAGACCACTTTTCTCTTCGCCGCCCGATTTTCTTGGCAGAAAGCTGGTTTTCCTCTCTTCTAGGTCACATTTTCTGGTCTCCCATACCACCATTGTGTTGTGCTCATCTGGGAGGCCACCAATATGGGTAGGCCAACCAACTTTTCTTCCTGACCCTTTTGAACCTTGCTAGAAAGCTGGTTTTCCTCTCTCCTGGGCCACAATTTCTGGTCTCCCACCATACAGCTGTGTTGTACTCATCTGGGAGGCCACCTTTCTGGTATGGCCGACCAGCATTTCAGATTGACCTTTTTGAACCATGGTCGGCCGACCAGGGCAAGTGGTCAGCCTACCACTTGAACTGGTCGGCCTACCTTCTGCTTTTTGGCCTTCCTGAGTTGTATACAACTGTGCCAGCTGGGAGGCATTTGCTCCGGGTTTGACCCTTTTGCTTGGCTGCTTAAGGAAGTTTGGCCCTTTTTGCTTAGCTTCTAGGAGAAGCTTGGCCTTTTGTCAATCTTCTTGAGGAAGCTTGACCCCTTTGGTCTAGCTTCCTCCAGAAGCTTGACCCTTTTGTTTAGCTTCTTTTAGAAGCTTAGCCCCTTTGCTTGAGGCTTCTCCAAGAAGCCTTGGACCTCCCCTCCTATAAAATCAACCCTCCTCTCCACTTGCAAGGGTTGAACATTTTGGTCTCAAGATACATACACTCTTTCTCTATATCTCTACATCCAAGCTCCATAACTCCATTATTCTTGGCCATTTACACTACACCTCCAAGCACAACACCTCCACCATCCATCCAAGCACCTTGGAACTGATTTGTAGAGGTTGAAGGCTCATTACCTTGGTCCAGAAGTTGCTAAGGGTCGCTCTACAAGGGTAAGCCTCTATTTTTCCCCCCCTTTTTTGCATTATTTTGCCTCATATCTTAGCCCTACTTGCGAGCATTTTTGGGTTTCAATATAAACTGAAAAAAGTTTTCTTTTGAGCTCCTCTTTAAGTTTGATTAAGGTCACTTTTCTGTTTGGGGTCACCTTCCCCTTTGCATGCTTCATTTCCTCATGTTTAGGGCTATGCATTAGAGATTTGTGTTGGCCTTGGTTTGGCCTTTTAGCCACTGAAATCCAGTGGATTTTAAGTGGCTTAGATGTGTTTTTGAGCTTTAAAATCAGAGAGGGGTGACCCTCTCACCCCTTGTTCTCTTTACTAGCTTTGTTGGCCTTCCAAAGGGGCTCCTACTTGAATGTTGTGAAGTCACATTTAAGGCCCTATTTGGTGAGTTTTAAGGTCTTCCTTGACTCTATCCAGAGCCCTTTTCACCATATTTTGTGTCCCTCATGCATGTGTAGAGCAATCCTCCTCAAGGCCTCTCAAAGGGACCTTTCATTGCATGCTTAATTGACCCATTTCAGGCCCTTTTTAGTGAGTTTTAGGGCTTTCATAACCCCTTTCCAGAGGTAGTTTTGCCACTTTGTATGTCCATCATGTATGTGTAGAGTAATCCACCTCATGGCCTTCCAAAGGAACACTTCATTCTTGCATGCATTGATTGAGTTTCAGTGGTTATTTGGGCATATTTTGGCATGGAATACTTCTTTTTTGGCTGGTTTGGTGAGCCCTCATATGCTTCATATAGCTATGGTACAACTCATGGTTCACTAGCTTTCCTTGCATGCTTTGTTGACCCTTGATTCTAGCACATTTTGGCCTTGCCTTAAACTGATTTTGTGCATATTTTGGATTGCCCTAGCTCTGTTTTTGGGTCTCATGGTCGAATGGTGTTTGTTTTGCATGCTTGTGGTTCAATACACTTGCTTAGATTTGAGTTTTGGGGTCCATTACATGCATATACTGAGGTGTGTTCATGTTTTGGGTCCATTATATATCATATTTCAGAGCTTGTTTGAATTCCATATTGCCATGTTTTGTACTCTTTAAATGTGTTCGAGAGTTGGGCTTGTATGCCTCATTTACCGACCATTGAATGAGCTCAATTTCCTTGCATTCCGAGCCATCATTTTAGGCCATTTCCCTACTATTTCAGACCTGACTAGGGTCTGTTTGGGGTTGGTTTTTCCATTTGTGCATTGCTTTGGGTACCTCTAGTGTAACGCACTTCACTAGTTTCGGTACCCGGGCCCTCTAGCTTGCATTGTGTGACATATTTGCATGTTTTGGGACCATTGTGTATCATGTTTCAGAGCTGGAATTTGTGTGTTTGTATGCCATATTGCATCCTTTTCCATGCTTTGGTAGAGTGGCATTTGATGCCTTAGGATCGATCCCTTGCATCGTGCATGTTTGCATATATTTCGGTTGTCTCATTTTCATAATATGGCCACTGATGTGGGTGTGGCTGAGGTCCACTCATATTGGTGTAAGTCCATCTCGCATTGAGCATGCCATTTAGTTCATGTTGTCGCATGTTTGGCCTTTGCATTGCGTATGCTAGGTTGTTAGGTGCATTGTGCATGCCATGTTACGTCACGTGCATTGTGTATGCCATGTCATTCCTCGCATTGTGCATGCTAGGTTGTTAGTCGCATTGAGTATGCCATAGGTTGTTAGTCACATTTAGCATCATGAGCATTGAGTATGCCTTTGATTGTTTCATAGCATTGTGTATGCTAGTTACATATTTGCATGTCATCCTTCGCATGCCCGCATAACTAGGTTGCATTGCATTTAGGATTGCATGCTAGTCGCATTGTGCATGCCTCATTTGTTGCATTGTGTTTGGAGTAGGAGTTAGTCCAAACACGGAAAATGAGGGACGTTTCATACTCCAAGTGATGAAACGTGCCTCGATTTCTGGTCCCCGACATTCTTGATTGCCCATGATGGAATTGTTGGCTTCATGAGTTCATGCTTGCATTCATTCCATACAAAGTAGTACAATTCGACTCCTCGGCCATCATGCATTGAGATGCGTGATTGATGGCCCGAGGATCGAGGACTACACTCCCTAGAGCTCATGCAAGGACGGGGAGAGTGGTCGTGCATACATGTGTTGCAAATACCTTGCTTTCTCCTTCTCTTGCATTTGTTACAGAAAAACCAGAAACTGAGGCAGGAACTGGTCAGCCGACCAGCTTTTCTGGCAGGCCGACCACCCCTTTTGGTTTTTCCCACAAAAACTGGTCGGTGGGTGGTCTCCAAGCCCAATAGCTGGTCGGTGGCTCTCCCACAGCTTCCCAGAGTGGAGTTTCAGCCTCTCGGAGCTTTGTGCAAGTTTTTGAATTCAATTGCAAACAAAGGCGAGTCAAGGCATCGTGATGGAATTTACCGACGAGGCGATTCGAGCATGCATGCATCCATTGTCATCCGAAACAGAGCCAAGGCAGTCACATTCATTTAGTTTACATGCTTACTTAGCTAGTTTGTTAATTAGTTAATGTTGTGTAAATAATTAGCTGTAGCTGTTATTCATTCGGACTGTATTATTTATTCGGACCCTCCGAGCTAGGGCACAATTGTAATAAGTGTGTGTGTGTGTGATGTATGTCTTCCAATCCCCACTTCTTTCTCCATTTTATTTACCAGCTTATGATGGTTAGATTAGGGCATGTTTCAATTAGCATACTTATGCTCGCATGTTTGCATCCATTCATCTGTCTTGCATGCACCGGACTCGGATCATACTAACTGCATTGTATTTCAATTCCAAAGTTGAATACATGTTATCTGTTGCATTTCATATGCCATGTTTAGAATAGCCGAGCCTATTGTAGTTGCATTTTTGCATGTGTTGCATTAGGCATTTCTGTATAGTTAGGATCATGCATGGATTTCTAACATAGCTTTTGTTTTGGCTTGGAGTACTCGGTAAGTGTTTATGCTGTAGCATCCTTGCATGTGTGTGAGTGACTGCCATGATAGCATGCTTACCATGAGGCTATGTGCTTATGTGATATAACTGCCTGAATACCTGTTGGTGAAGGTTGGGTTATTTCGATTGGAACAATTCATCGATTGCGAGTTTTACGCCCACTTGAGAATGGCAACACCATGTTTTCTAAGCCCACCTGAGGGTGGCAAAACCTGCATTTTAGCCTACTTGCGAGTAGCAAACCGCTTTAAAAAACAAACATGAAATGTTTTGTTCTAATTTAGGCGATCCGGTCTATACTTGTATGCTGTGCGCATCACATAGTAATTCTAGGCTAATAACCAGTTTAAGAGCATATAATGTTTTCAAAACTCAATATCATGGTTAGTAGAGGCCGATCTTTGATCGGGCGAGCGGGGGTGCTCACGAAGTGACCTTCCCGAATCGTACCCAAGTTCCCGAGCCGAGGCAACTTTGGTGATGACGGACACGTGGCCTTAGGCACGAGTCAGGGTTTCCTAAATTTCCCAAATATAAAATATTTAGGTGGCGAATCTGTATCTGGCAAAGCAGTCCATGTTTGGCACTTCTTTCAAAAAATCTGTTTTCAAAAATGATTTGCCAGATTTGGACTCTTTGATGATTCATCGGTCTTGCATTGCACTCTGCGAGATTAGATTCAGAACCGTGACATTTGAGTCCGAACTGTAGTGAGCCCAAAGGAACAGAACGGGGGATTTCCCCTGGGACGTTCGGGGATGTCTACACCCGAGGTCCTCCTGCTTGAGGTTGCTGTGCTGGGAGAGGTGGAGCTGCTGGTGCCTGAGGCAGTCTTGCCTGTTCTTCCCTTGTCATGGCTTCATCGACAAGGTCTCTCAGATGGCCTTGCTCACCAGGTCTTCCAAGTGTGTTTTCAGGGCCCTACAACCCTGAGTCATATGCCTATCTTCATTGTGGTAGGCACAATGCCTGCCAAGGTTTCTTCCCATAAACTCTCCAGGTGCCCTTGCTGGTGCTCTGAAATAGGGTTGGTCCCGAATTTTATCCAGGACTTTGTGAATTGGGATTCGAAACACAATTGTAACTGCCTGTGAAGCCCTTAGTTCTATCCCTTGCTTGCTAGATCCATTGTTACCTCGGCCTCGCTTCGGCGAGCCATTTCCTTTCTCTTGCTTCGTCTCCTTGGCTCCTGATGTGTCTTCCTCGGCTCTGGCATATTTCTCGATTCTAGCCATGAGCTCTTCCATGCTTTTTCGCTATGTTTTTGCCAAAGACTTTCGTAGTGGACAGTCATCTTTTAGGCCGTTCTTGAAAAATACGACTGCCACCTCCTGATTGCATTCGGGTATTCGGTTGAACACCTCATAGTACCTTTTTGCATAGGCCCTAAGGCCTTCATCCTTACCGATTCTTAGAGCCATCAATACGTCCACCCTTAATGGATGTAGCCTGTTTGTCACGAACCTGGCCACAAACATCTCGGCCAGGCCTTCCCAGGTCTTCACACTTCCCTTTGGTAGTTTGTAAAACCAGTATGATGCAATCTCCCCGAAGGATGAGGGGAACACTTTGCAGAGCAACGACTCGTTCCCACTATATAATGTCATTGAGTTTAGGTATAATCCAATGTGAAAGTTGGAGTCTGACTTACCATCATATATTTGGAACCTCAGTATACTGAATCTCTTTGGTGCCTCAAATTTGTCTAATTCTACCGAGAATGGTGTTCTCCGCTTAACAGGTGAAGTTACCTCGGCATCAGCATTCTGTTGCTTCCTCTTAAGGTAATCTCTCAAGTCTTCTTTGCTCCGCCCAGGAGCTCGGCTATCTCCTGACTTCAGTCTTTTCGGCATACTACTCTCAGCTTTGTTGTGATCCCTTTTCGACTTTCTTCATGAGTTGTGTCGAAGCACAGCGCCTGTCCCTGAACATGCCGATGTTCTTTGGGTCTGCCTCCTTGGCGCGATGCATCCTCCGCGACTCTTCTCTTCTCGATTCTCCTCGTCCGACCTCCCTTGAAGGCTGGTGAGAGTGTTTTTCCTCCTAGTGTGCTGGGGGGCTTCTGGGATTGGTTTCTGCCCCCCTTTTTGCATTGGCCGCTGGAATTGGCGTGTCCTACAGCGGGAATGGTGGCTGCATGACATTGTTTTGCATCATAAAATTGACGACCGATTGTAGTTCGGCCAATTTGTTCGCCATCTCTTTTACCTCTTCATCCCTCCGTAGGCGTTTATCCCTCCATACCTGGAGGTCGTCCTCGTTGTAGTACTCGCTTCGATCTGGTTTCTTTGGTACGTCGCCAGTCTGGCCGATGTCTTTCTTGCTGTAATTCTGGTTCTGATTCTTCTCGTTGCAACCATCCTCCTCCATGTTCAGGTCAACGTGTTTACCATTCCCACAGGGGTTTCGTCCCCAACCTTATCCTTCTGTCTGTCACTGGCCATCTATTCTCCTTTCTTTCCCACAGACGGTGCCAAATTGTGTGAGTGATTTTCCATCACACTGCCAACTCAGTATTCAGCTGGAGAGCACTGGCAGAATAGATGGCACCCGGCTGACCTGCAACAGAAAGAGAAGATTCAGGCGGTGGTTCGTCCACCCGGGGGCACTTCGACGATCAAGTCAATATATCTCTAAAAGATAATCAATAATGCTAAACTCACTATTCAGAATATAAATTGCGTACCTTAGACCCATGGGGATGTCTTTCTTTTATAGTTAACTCAATCCTTGTCCCAACAGAAGCCTTGCTTCAATGGACTCTAGCTCAGTGCTTATCCTAGACTCTCTTATGGATAAAGATAAGCTCCTTAAGAGCTTTATCCTTATCTAATCTAAGATCCTTTTTCATTCTAGGACTCTTATCCCCTATCCACTTATTTCGGATTCTGATATCTTCGAAGATAACCTCGGCCTAGCCGAGATCACCTCGGCGTCACGACCAGGACACGTGGCACCTCAGCTGACACGTCGGCGTCACCTTGGCCACGTGTTGGTACTCAGAAAATATATCCCCACAGTTCGAATTATTTTCTATCTGTTCTAATTTGTTTGACTATGTATTCAAGTTTATATATATTTATTGAATTTTCCCCCTATACGTTCAATTTATTTTGATATCTATTCATTTTTTTCCTTATCTATTTAATTTTTTCCCCCAAAAAATCGCCATTTCTGGTGGAGGGTGTGCAAAAATGGACTTATGTCCAAAGTTAATCTTTTCAAAAGAAAGTGTGCTCCCACCAATTTCGACTCAATCTGTAATAAAGTTGTGGAATTAGTTGAACATTTGGATGTGATTGGGTTAGAGCTGTCTGGTCTGGGAGCGATTTAAATTATAGAGTGAGGTGTAATGACATTCAATCTGTGATGCATCGGTCATGTGAGATGATGGATCAATTCTCAAACGACAAGGATTGAAACTCCTTTTTCAGCAAGGCAGCTTGGTTAAGTTGGTTTATTTGGAAAGATCGAAACAACTTTGTGTTTAATCATATCTCGGTGGAGCGCTCCTTTACTTTACATCGAGCTCGAGAGGCTATGAAGGAATTTGAAGAAACTGCTAGACTACATGGGAAATCCTAAAGGCAGTTCCCAATTTGGTCCTCTGCTGTAATGTGCAATTGGACTCCTCTTGCTCCTGGTAAGTTCAAAGTTAATTTTGATGTGGCAACTAAAAGAGGATCAACAGAGGCTGTTGTTGCTTTGGTGGTAAGGGACTCAGTTGGGAATTTGGTGGACGGGGTCACAAAGAAAATCCACATCTCATTTTCTCTTCAAGGAGAAATGTTGGCATGTCGTTGGTCCTACATTGTGGCTCAAGATTACAGTCCATCAAATGTGATAATTGACAGGGATAAACAATCTGTTATCCATTGGAGTGTCTCTAAAAGTGTCCTTCCATGGGATTGTGGTGCCTTATTTAATGACATTAAAAGGATAGTAGCTCAGAGTAGTTTTTCTCTTCGATGGAGTCCGAGATTCTCAAATAAGGTGGCTCACTGGATTGCCAACGCTTGCCTTCATGACTAACTTCCTTTAGATTGGGTGACAAATCCCCATTTTGCTTTATTACAGTTGCTTAGTTTCTCTGGGCAGGGGGTAGTTGTTTCCCTTGTTCTCCATATTTCTTTGATAAAAAAAAGAAAGAAATATCAAGCCAAACCAAATCCAATTTGTTCAAAAATTTCTTTATGTTCAAATATTTACTCTTTTTATCTCTCTCTCTCTCTCTCACACACACACACACACACACACACACACACACACACACACACACACGCACGCACACATCTGTTCAAAAACATCATCAACAAGAACTAATCTTGTCTGTTCATCAACAACAACAACATCATCACCAAATCTTATCTGTTCTTCATCATCATCATCATTAATAACAACAACATCAAAAAATTGAAAAAATAAAAATTCGTATCTACAATACACAATAGAATCAAACTGATCCAAAATCACAACCAACCAAAGAAAATTAAAACATTAGATATGTAAAAGAGGAGAGAGATAATAGAAACCCTAAAAACCCTAACCTTAAACAGTCACCATTTTCAACCAGTCACATTTCCTAAAAACCCTAACACTAGATATGTAAAACACAGAGAGAGAAAATGGAAAAAAGAGAGAGAGAGAGAGAGAGAGAGAGAGAGAGAGAGAGAGAGAGAGAGAGAGAGAGAGATAGAGAGAGCTTCTTTTGTATTGAAACAACAAAAAAGACCACAAAGCCAAAACCCCTAGGCCTACCATTGGTCTTGTCCTGACCACTAGATCTAAATAACAGATTAGATGAACAATGGCAAATGTTCATCAAACTGCTGATTAGTTTTTTTGAATCATCAAACTATGTAGGAATTTAAATGTAAAATTACTAAAAACTTGCATTTACACTTACAGCTTATATATATATATATATATATATATGAGAAATGCTACGCATTATGAAATAAATATCATAAAAAGTTTTATGAAACTAATCTAAGGGTGATTGCATAACATGCAATAAAACAATACAAACACTACAAACTAATCCAAGGGTAGAGAATTTTCATGAAGACTTTTCATGATACTTCTTTCATAATACCTAGCATTATTGTGTGTATATATATATATTTTTGATCAGCAAAGAAAAATTTCATTAACAGCATGAAATTAAAGGTACACAGAGAGAGAGTTATTTTACTCCATTGGTGCACTAATTTGAAGTCCATATGTAGTTTGTAACTTGAGTTTCCAATTTGTATAGGTTTCGAAATCGTTTAGGACTTCGTCGAATCACCAAGTGCCAAGAAAAATATCATATTTCATAGCGCGAAAAAAATCTTTGATCGGAGAATTGGAATGCCGAGAAACCATGAAATTGATTACAGAAGTCGAAATACCATTTCAAGGATTGTTGCCGATGAAATAGAGAATCAATTATAGCTACAGAGGATTAGGACGGCGGTGGTGGTGACGTGGGACCATGATAGTGGTGGTGGATTTGGATGGTGGTGGTGGTGGTGATGTGTAGGGGTGTAAATTTAGCCCGACCAAACCAGGCCTAGACTCGGGTCGGCGCATGTTAGGCCTCGTGGGCTCCTGCCAAAATTCAGGACGGGTGGGGCTAGCCCACAGGGCCAGAACATTAGGTCCAACCCAGGAGGTATTGTAGACACCCCATTTTTTACCACCCTTAAGACTTGGGCACTACTGATGGTTTACTTGGTGGAGAAAGGTGTGTAGGGGAAATGTTCAGTTTCTTCGGCAAGGAAAGAGTCAAATCTCAACTTCATACCCCTTTTTGGACCAAAACAATCTTGATCAAAAGATTTTAGACTTGAAACCCTCTCTTTCAAAATCTTTTGAAAATAAAGTTCTACGATGTTCCGACGCTCGCATTTTGTTAAATGTCGCGCTTTTCAGTAAACCGAGCAACGACAAAGTGGAAATGAATGAAAGAGAGATGAAATCTCTGAAAAATCTTTCAAAACACCTTGTTTAGGGGTTTGGATTTAAAGAAAAGAAGAGAAGAGAGAAGAAACCCAGTTGGGGGAGAAATGGACAGGAATTGCTAAGAGAGGGACGAGTAGTCCACGCTGAATCAAGCCTATTCATTTGCATACTTGGATTTCAGCTATAAGGCCACCACCATTGGAAAGCTTACTTTTGGGGCTTCATTTTGAACTCAAGAATCTCCTAAAGCAAAGTCCAGACGGGGGAGATATAGTTAGTTGAAGTAGGGCATCAATCGGTTGGACCGAATCTGCGTGGCTTCACCAAAATAGGCATAACTTTTTGCACAGTTGGAAATTTAATGCAAGGCTGGTGCCATTGGAAAGCTAACTTCTACGGTTTCATCATAGGGGATGTTCGACCCCCTTGGACCTTTTTACTTGGTCGTTCGACCAGGGAAATTGGTCGGCCGACCACTTGAATTGGTTGGCCTGCTCCCATCTTGTCTGTCTCTGTGAGTTGGTTCCAGCTGTGCCAGCTGGAGGGCACTGACTGGATCCTCCATACACGTGTATGGAGCATCTTTGGCCTTGCTTCTTGGCTTCTTGGAGAAGCTTTAGCCTCCCTTGTCTGTAAAGGAAGACTTCTCTCTCCATATACATGGTTTTGATTTTGGTTAAGGCTCATAGATACATCCCTCTTTGTATCTCTCCCTTTGAGTCTAAAAGAGTGAGCTCTTGACCCCTTTGCATGCCATCTCCTAACCTAACCCCTCCACCATCACTCTAAGTATCTTGGAGGCCATTTTCAGAGGTTGAAGAGCTACATTTTTGGTCCAGAGGCTGCTGTCTTCTTGAGCTTCAAGGGTAATACACAATTTCCCTCTTTTAAGCTTTATTTTGCTCCATCTTTTAGCCATACTTTCAAGCATATTTGGGCTTTTTCATAAACTAAAAAAAAGTCTTATTTTGAGGTCCTTAACATGTTTGTTTAAGATCATTTTTCTGTTAGGGGTCATCTACCACCTTGTATGCTCCATTTCATCTTGTTTTGAGCCATGCATTAGGGCCTTTACATTGACCTTTGTTTGGTATTTTAGCCACTGAAATCCAGTGGATTTGGCTAACATGTTGTTTTGAGTGCCAAAATGAGAGAGGGGTGACCCTCTCTCCCCTTGTTTTGTTTCCTAGCATATTTAGCCTAACAAAGGAGCCCTTATTTGCATGCTTCTGAGCCATGTTTCAGGCCATTTTTAGTGGGTTTTAGGACCTGCATAGGCTCTGTCCAGAGCCTATTTTTCCATATTGGGTGTCCATCTTGCATGTGTAGAACAACCCTCTTTTTGGCTTTTCAAAGGAGCATCTCATTCTTTCATGCATCGACCATGTTTCAGTGGGTTTTTGGGCTTTATTTGGTGTGCCATACCTTTGAATTTTTCTGGTTTAGTGGCCTCTTGAATTCTTAATATACTTGTAGTGTAAACCCTCTTCACTAGCTTGTATTGCATGCTATTTTGACCTTTGATTCTAGCACTTTTTGGCCATGCCTTAAACTGATTTTGTGCATATTTTAGACTACCTTAGCTCTGTTTTTGGGCCTCATGGTCGAATGATGCTTGTTATGCATGCTTGTAGTACAATATCCATTTCTAGTTTTGAGTTTTGAAGTCTATTGCATGCTTATGTTGAGGTGTTTGCATGTTTTGGGGTCATTGAGCATGCTATTTCAGAGCATATACTTGTGCCATATTCCCATGTTTTCCACTCTTTAAATGCGTTTGAGAGTTGTGCTTGTATGCCTCGTTTTTGGACCATTGCATGAGCTTCATTTACATGCCTTTCGAGCCATCATTTTAGTCCATATTTGCCACTGACTTGGCCTGCATAGGGACTATTTTGGGTTGGTTTGGTTGTTTGAGCATTGCTTTGCATACCTCTAGTGTAATGTGCTTCACTAGTTTCGGTATTTGAGCCTTCTAGCATGCATTGTGTGAGCTATTTGCATGATTCGAGACCATCTTGCATGTCATTTCAGAGCTGGATCATGTGCCATTCTATGCCATATTTCATCCCTTGCCATGCCTTGCTAGAGTTGCATTTTGTGCTTTAGGTTTGGTCCCTTGCATTGGGCATGTTTGCATGAGTGTTCTTGCCTTAATTTCATCATGTATGGCCACTGATTTGGGTGTGGCTGAGGTCCATCCATATTGGTTTAAGTCCATCTTGCATTGTCTATGCCATATAGTCTATGGTGTCGCATGATTAACCATTGCATTGTGTATACCTTGTTCATCTCATCGTTTGTCTTCACATGTACATTGTGCACGCCTTAAAACATCATATGCATTGAGTATGCCATTGATTAGTTCATAGCATTGTGCATGCTAGTGGTATGTTTGCATACCATCCCTTGCATATTTGCATGATTAGGTTGCATTGCATTGAGGTGGCATGCTAGAGTTGCATTGTGCCATGCCATTCTACTTGTTGCATTGTGTTTGGAGTAGAAGTTAGCCCAAACACGGGAAACGAGGGGTGTTTCATACTCCAAGTGATGAAACGTGCCTCGATTCCCGGTCGCTGACATTCTTGACTATCCATGATGGAGTTGTTGGCCTCATGTGTTCATACTTGCATTCATTTCACATTGAGTTGTGAAATTTGGTTCCTCGGCCATCATGCATCGGGATGCGTGATTGGTGGCCCGAGAATCGGGGACTACACTCCCTTGAGCTTATGCAAGGACGAGAAGAGTGGTCGTGCACACATTTGTTGAAAATACCTTGCCATGCCCCTCTCTTGCTTTGTGTTGCAGAAAACCAGAATCCAGGGCAGAAAGTGGCAGGCCGACCACCTTTTTTGGTCTCCACCACAAAGGGTGGTCGGTAGGTGGTCTCCCATGCCATTGGCTGGTCGGCAGCCCTCCCACAGCTTCCTAGAGTGGAGTTTCAGCCTCTTGGAGCTTTGTGCAAGTTTCTGACATCAATTGCAAGCAAAGGCTAGTCGGGGCATCGCGATGGATTTCCTGACAAGGCGACTCAAGCATGCATGCATCTTCCATCATCCAAGGCAGAGCCGAGGCAGTCCATTGCATTGTAATTTGCATGCTAGTTTCATTGCTTCTTTAGTTAATTCGTTGATTAATTAGAATTGTGTAATAATTAGTTGTAGCTGTTATTCATTTTGGTTCTGTATTATTTATTCGGACCCTCCGAGAGAGGGCAATGTTGTAATAAGTGTGCGTGTGTGTGATGTATGTCTTCCAACCCCCACTTCTTTCTCTCTTTTATTTACCGGCTTACGATGGTTAGTTTTAGGGCACGTTTCAATTTGCATACTTATGCTCGCATGTCTGCATTCATTCATCTGTCTTACATGCACCGGGCTCGGCGCATCATACTAACTGCATTGTATTTCAATTCCAAGTTGAATACATGTTACTTGTCGCATCCCATATGCTATTCTTAGATTAGCCGAGCCTATTGTTAGTTGCATCTTGCATGTGTTGCATTAGCCATCTTAACATGAACTAGGATCATGCATTGATTACTAACTAGTTTTTGTTTTGGCTCGGAGTACTCGGTAAGTGTTTATCCTTTAGCATCCTTGCATGTGTGTGAGTGAGTGCCATGATAGCATGCTTACCATGAGGCTATTCGCTTATGTGATATAACTGTCTGAATGCTTGTGGGTGAAGGTTGGGTTGTGTAGACACTCCATTTTTGACCGCCCACAAGACTTGGGCACTACTGATGGTTTACTTGGTGGAGAAAGGTGTGCAGAGCACAGGTTCAGTTTCTTCAGCAAGGAAGGAGGCAAATCTCAACTTCGCACCTCATTTTGGACCAAAATTATTTTGGATGGTTTTTAGACCTTAAAACCCTCTCTTTCAAAACATTTTTGAAATAAAATTCCCACGATGTTCCGACACTCGCATTTCGGTAAATGGTGCGCTTTTCGGTAAACCGAGCAAGGACAAAGTGGAGATGAATGAAAGAGAGATGAAATCTTTGAAAAAAATCTTTCAAAACACCTTACTTCGGGGTTTGAAGTTGAAGAGAAGAGGAGAAAAGGGGAGAAACCAAGTTAGAGAAGAGGTTCGGCATGAACCCGGGTAGAAGAGAGTCGAGCAGTCCTCACGAAATCAAGCTCATCTGCCTATACACTTGGAGTTAAGCTATGAGGCCATAACCATCTTCATTTTTTCACTCAAGAATCTCTCAAAGCCAAATCCGGGTGGGGGAGATATGATCAGTTGAAGTTGGGCATCCTCCCGGTTGGATCGAATCTGCGCGGCTTCACCAAAATGGGCATAACTTTTTCCACAGAAGGAATTTTAATGCAAGGTTTGTGCCATTGGAAAGCTAACTTCCGGGGCTTCAATCTGGACATCCACCGGCACTTTTTGACCTCATCAGCCACTCATTGGCACTCTATTTAGCCGACCGGTCAGTACAAATTGCAGGTCGGCAATTTATTGTGCCGACCGGCAATTTATTTGGCCGACGACCTCTTTTCATGGCCGATTTGACCCTTTTGACTCTTTCAGGCATGGTGCATGCCAGCTGTGCCAGCTGGGATGCACGGACCCAGCTCCCCGTGCATATGTGTGCCTATTTGGAGCCTTTGCCCCCTTTTTTTTGGACCCTTTGCTCATGGCTTCTTGAGGAAGCCTTGACCCCTTGTCTTGGCTTCCTCAAGAAGCCTACCAGCTGTCTTGGCTTCCTTAATAAGCCTTGGCCCTCTTGCTCCCCTTGAACCTTTCTCTTTAGCTTGTCTTATAAGCTTAGAGCCTCTCCATTTGTCTATATAAGGAGCTCTCCTCGTCCATAAAAAAAGGTTGGATTTTTGAGCAAAAAAACCAGAGATATATAGATATATATCTGATATATCTCACCTCCCTCTCCATATCTCTCTCATTCAACCATCAAATACCCTTGTTCTTCGGCCATTTCCTCAGCAATCCATAGCACCACACCTCTACACTTCATTTCAGTACCTTGGAGGCCATTTGAAGAGGCTAGGAGCTCGTTTCCTTGGATCAAAACCTGCTGGTTTATTGGTCTACAAGGGTAAGCACACTTTTCCCCTAAACTAGCATTTTCTTGGTTCATATCTAAGCCATATTTTCTTGCACATTTGAGCTCCGACCAAAACTGAAAGTGTCATTTTTTTGAGCTCTATTCCATGTTTCATTAAGGGCTCATTGCAGTTTGAAGCTTCTTTTTGGCACTTGCTTTATTATCCTCTTGAATGCCATTATTTTACATGAGATTTTTAGCCTATGTGTGATCTGTTTTGGAGCATGTCATAAACTGTAGATAGGCTTATTTTGAGCCCTTCTTCAACATTGAAGAAGGGATCATCCTTGTTTGGGACCTCCATGTATCACTTTCCATTTAACCCTCTTTGGTCCTTTTTTTTTGCATGTTTTGTTAGCTTATCTTGCTTCTGTTTTTTCGGCCATGATCAGAACTGAAAGTGGCCATATTTTGACCCCCTTGTCATATTTCATTAAGGGTTTTTGGCTTTTTGATGCATATTTTGTATACTTTGTGTTATAGCCCTCTTGTGGCCTTAATCTTGCATTGCATTTTGAGCATGTTCGTATACTGATTTGGGCTTTATCATCTACTGTAAAATTATATATTTTGGGACCCTCTTCAACATTGTTGAAGGTCCCTCACTAGTTTGAGACCCCCATATATCAATTACTTCTTTGCCCTTTTGTTGGCCCATTTCTTGCATGAATTGTTTTCCATACTTGTACCTATTTTTGGGGCTTTTCATCTAATGAAAAACATTGTATTTTTGGTCCCTCTTCAGTTTTGTAGAAGGGTATTTTTCTGTTTGGGCTTTGAATCTACCACTTGCCTCATTGCCTCCCTTGCGGAGCCATTTTTGTATGCCATTTTAGCCCTATTTGTGCTTGCTTTTTGGTCATGCTTTGAACTGTAAAAATTCTTTTCTCAGGGCTTCCTTGCTTCTTCTTTTACACTTCATGTCCTAATTATGCATGCTTTGTATAGCTGTAAGCCATTTCATGTACCTAGTTTTGCATTTCGGGAGAGATTCCATGCATCAGGTGTCATTTCGCCTTGTTTCGGGGCTGTTTTGCCCCTCATTTTGCTACTGATTTTTTCAAATTTGCATACCATATTCCATGTCTTTGCCATGTCTCATTAGAGTGGCATTTCGGTGCCTGAGGGTCCGTCCTCGGTTTGCGTGCACGTATGCATGCATTTCGAGTTGTCTTGTTTTCATCTGATGGCCTCCTATGTGAGTGTGGCTGAGGTTCACTTGTATTGGTGTAAGCCCATCTTGCATTGTGTATGCCATGTTTCAATGCGTTGTGCATGTTATGTTATGTGCATTGTGTGTGCCATGTAGTTGCATTGCATGTTTGTGTGTTAGCTTGCATGCTTAGGTTACATGTGCATTGTTGTGCATTGCCTCACCTCTTGATCAACCATGATTGAGGTTGGGTCCCTTGTATGTTTGTGTGCATTGCATTTGACATTGAAATGCAAAATTGGCCTCTTAGGCCATCATGCGTCGAAATGCGCCATTGATGGCCCGAGGGTCAAGGGCCGTGCTCCCTTGAATCTATTACATGATAGGGAGTGTGTCCATGCATACATTTGCCTAGAAATTCTGTGCCATATACTGCCTGTTCTCTATTGCTGTCAAAACTATTTTCTACAGGAAGTTTCTGCCGACCGGCAACACACAGTGCTGACCGGCCATTGGTGAATGGCCGATATCTTCATCAGCAGCTGATGGCATTTTCCCGTGGCCGGTGGCCATTTCCTCTAGCCGATGGTATTCTACAGTGTGCAGGAAACTTGTTCCAGGACTTTGGCAGTCTTTGGGGAGGCAGGGCAGTGTAAACAGAGGCGGCAGTGGCATGGTGCGGGTTTCCGGGCAAGTTGGATCGAACATGCATTATTCACGCATCCCGAGGCGAGGGCTGCGGCCATCTTCTCTTTGCATTGGTTTTGAGTAGTTAGAAATTCTGTAATAATTTATTTATTATTCGGACTGTAATATTTATTTGGTCCCTCTGAGTGAGGGTGAATTTGTAATAAGTGTGGGTGTGTTTGTGTATGTCTTCCAACCCCCACTTCTTTCTTCCCTTTTATTTACCTGCTTACGATGGTAGATTAGGGCATATTTATTTTAGCATACCTTATGCAATGCATGCGTGCATTCATGCATTTGTTGATATGCACCGGGCTCGGCACATCATACAAACTGCATTGTATTTTAATTTCCAAATTGAATACATGTTACTTGTAGCATTTCACATGCCATTTTAGGGTTAGCCGAGCCTACTCTAGATTGCATTCTTTCTTGTGTTGCATTAGCCACTTAACATGAACTAGGATCATGCATTTGATTACTAACTGGTTTCTATTTTGGCTTGGAGTACTAGGTGAGCTTTTATGCTTTAGCATCCTTGCATGTATGTGAGTGTTGCCATAATAGCATGATTACCATGAGGCTAGCTACATATGTGATATAACTGCTTGAATGCCTGTGGATAGAGGTTGAATTACCTAGATTGGGATAACGCATTAAAACTGAGAGTTTTAAGCCCACTAGATAGTGGCAAAACTGCCTTTTCTAAAAGCCCACTTGAGAGCGGCAAAACCTGCATTTTAGCCTACTTGCGAGTAGCAAACCATTTTTCAAAACAAACATAGAATGTTTTATTCCAATTTAGGCAATTTGGTCTATACTTGTTTGTTGTGTGCATAACATAGTAATTCTAGGCTAATAACCGGAATAAGAACACACATTGTTTTCAAAATCGGATATCACGGTTAGTAGAGGCCGGTCTTCGGACCGGGCGAAAGGGGGTGCTCATAGCTGACCTTCCCCGATCGTACCCAAGCTCTCGAGCCAAGACAACTTTGGTGATGACGGACACGTGGCCTTTGGCACCGAGTCAGGGTTTCCTAAATTTCCCCATTTTAAAAATATTTAGGTGGCGACTCTGTATCTAGCAAAGCAGTCCATGTTTGGCACTTCTTTTCAAAAAAATCTGTTTTCAAAATCGATTTGCCGGATTTGGACTCTTTGGTTCGAGATTAAGAACCGTGACAAAAATTGAGTCTGAACTGTAACCTGTGAGTTCCCACGCGGGCGCGGTTACAGGTTGCTTGAGTTGGAATAATTTGTCGAAACCCGTGTTTTAGCCTACTTGCGAGTAGCAAACTTCAATCCATTTTCAAACAAACGGATATGTGATGCTTTGTTCCAAATCAGGCGACCCAGTCTATACTTGTATGTTGTGTGCATCACATAGTAATTCTAGGCTAATAAACCGGAATAAGAGCACATATGTTTTCAAAACAAAATATCATGCTTAGTAGTGGCCGATCTTTGATCGGGCGAGCGGGAGTGCTCATGAAATGACCTTCCCCAATCGTACCCAAGTTCCCGAGCCGAGGCAACTTTGGTGATGACGGACACGTGGCCTTAGGCACGAGTCAGGGTTTCCTAAATTCTCACAAAATAAAATATTTAGGTGGCGACTCTATATCTGGCAAAGTAGTCCATGATTGGCACTTCTTTCTAAAAATCTATTTTTCAAAACGATTTGCCGAATTTGGACTCTTTGGTGATTTATCAATCTCGCATTGTACTTTGCGATTTAAAGAAAGAAGTGCAATTTACGTGATTTATCAGTCTCGGGACGTTCAGGGACGTCTACAGTTTCTGGTGACTCTACTGGGAATTTAAAGAACTTGACTCGAACTCATGATATCTTGTTTTGACTACACTTATGTGTTTCTTTGCATTGCATTTGCATTGGTGTGCCTAAGTCACAGTGTTTGCCGTCTGCTATTGCTGAACGGTTTACTAGAGGCTTGCTTTGAGAAGCGTGCCATAAGGCTGACCAGTTACGGGCTTTGCCACGATGGGAACACAAACCCCGGTTGTCACTGGGGCACCCTTTTTGACCATTCGACCTAGTGCATTTTCGGAATCTATAGTGACCATTCCAAGCTAGGACAGGTTGCTTACCCGACTGTAGGTTGTTTGAAACCGCTGTGTGCACAGTGAAACCCTAGCTCCTGACAAAATAGGACAGGGAAACCCTATCCCACCATAGGAGTGTTTTGGCTCTTACTTGCTTGCTATGTGCTTTTAGAGTGTGTCTCTGCAGGAATGCATGTGTCAATTTGCAAGTCTGGGTATCAGGCCTGCGGGCATCAGCATTTGGAAGAATTAGTTTTACCTGAGGGTATCAGTTTGCAGGCAAAATCTTGGGCAGAATTCAGTAGAAAGTTCAGACATTCAGCTGTGCTTGTATTTGTTCTAGTAAAATCAGGCTGAGATGCTGTCTGTTTTCTTCTTTTGCAAGGTAGTCTCGGAACCATAGCTTCAGAAGGCTCCAATATCCCCCGGGTACACTGGACTTATATTGATAGACTTTGTCAGGCCATAATCAGTTCAAAAGCAACCTGTGTTTGCCTCATCCCACTGGTTACAAGACGAAAGAGGTTCAGGCAGAATTCACCATTACAGTTTCTACAGCAGTCACATCTCAGTTCACCCGAGTTTAGTCTGGTTTGGGAACAGTTGTCTGCATTCAACTCGGCACGAGATCAATCACCCATTCCCATGGCTCAGTATCCCTTAGCCAGTATGGAAGAACAGATGCGGTACTTGCAACAAACAATCGAGGCACTGCAGCAGGATACGGTCTCTCAGGCTAAAGTCACGGCTCATCAGGCTGAAGTCATGGCTCGTTAGGCCGAAGTGATAACCCAGCTACAACAACAATAGCCGCAGCAGGCCGCAACTTCTACATCTCATGCACCTTCCACGGGTAACCCGACACTCGGAGCCACTGCCCATACTACTAATGTCCGAAAGACTTAGGGCAATCCGGTGGAGCCAATCCTAGCGCAGACCTCTAAAGCTCCTGTCCATCAAAGCGAGGCTCCCTTTGAATGTGAGGTTGACCTAACTGCATTTAAGGTCAATAAACTGGAGGAGTTGTTCAGACAAGCACAGGGAGTGAACTCCATCCCGGATTTAGAGGACGGGTATATTGAATCCGCAGTTACCTTGCCAGAACGGTTTAAAATGCTGCACATCGACTGCTTTGACGGCTTGGAGACCCAAGGGTGCACCTCCACCTGTTTTCTAATATCTTGAGGCCAATGGGTTTGACCATAGCTCAGAAGTTGTCTCTCTTTGGCTGAACCATGTCTGGGATAGCCGCAATTTGGTATGTGAAATTGGAGGACTCTGTGAAACGGAACTGGGAAGAGCTGGCTGAGGCCTTTATTGCTCAATACTCCTACAACACACAGATCGAGGTCACAACTCGTGATCTCGAAGTCACCCGCCAAAAACCAAATGAGG
Organism: Camellia japonica; assembly: GCA_030407325.1. Taxonomy (NCBI): domain Eukaryota; kingdom Viridiplantae; phylum Streptophyta; class Magnoliopsida; order Ericales; family Theaceae; genus Camellia; species Camellia japonica. Next base: position 212,474,330 of record JAPPVO010000002.1, on the reverse strand, counting down.
GTTTCTCAGAGTTCGTAACAATATGGAGAGCAAAGGCCTCAATGATGACTATAAGGCCTTCCGATAAAGATCAAATTAGGATGATTGTTCAGAATCTACATGGCATGTTGCTGCAGAAGATGATCGTTCTACCACTGTTTACCTTTCCAGACCTTCATGGAATGCGTGTTCAAATAGAGGATGCCATCCGACAAGGGATCTTTGCAGAAGATAATGAGCCGTTGAAGAGAAATGTTGCTCACAATTCCAATGCTACTACTAAAGGTAGCATAGCTGTGAAATGCTCAGAAGTAGACACTCTCACCACTTCCCTCAATGGCCAAAAACCAACCACTTCAAATTAGCCCCAAGCCCGAGAATTCCATCCTCTTTACATGAGTCTCTCTCAAGCTTTGAAGAAGCTGCGAGAAGAAGGGCACCTAGAACTCCTAGAACCCTAACCCCTTCCAAATCCTCTCCCACCAAGATATAACCCAGCTAAATACTGTGCCTATCATCAACAACACGGTCATGATATGAACCGTTGCATCCGCCTCCGTCATAAGATTCAGCATCTTATTGACGAAGAGACCCTAGCTCCACCCAAAGGACCTCAGGTTAGTACTGACTCGTCACCTCCCCACCTCAACCTCATCCATACACTACCATCCACCTTCGACCCCAGCATATACATCACCCCGGCCCATCTACCTAAGCCTAAGGTATTCATTTCATAACGCATGGACTTATGCATGATGGGTGCATCTAAACCCCAATCATCTCAAACCTATGAACCCACTACTTCTGAGCTGATGAAGATGATTGACGATCTTCAGAGAACAGTGGCGGATTTAGCCTTTGGAGTTTTGGCTCCATCATCAACCACATCGCCTACCAGGAGTTTCATGACAAAAGGCTCCCCAATCTTGGGACGGGCTGTATTTGAAGAAAGCCAAACCCTTGGCAAAGTCGAGGTAGGTGGTAAGAACAAGGTAGGGGTAGGCATTGGTCCCCATGAACACCTTCAGTGGGCTATGGAAGCTTTGAGAGCCGAAGGGCTGAACAAATAGCAAGTGATTGCAGTTTTTGCAAAGATTGTGGAGGATACTTTCGTCACTCAGAATGAGAGCAGTTCAAGTCAATGGGAAAACTGGAAGAAGGGCTGTTGTTCCAGAAATGATCCTGTTAGCTCTAATCCTCTACTCGGAAAAGATCAGCAAACCAGGCCAGCACCTGCCAATCCCTTTGTTGGTGCATCTAACAAAAATCCACAAACCTTGAAGTACCAACCCGAGGTCAGAGGGTCTTCCATGCCCTCTATATGCCTTTGTCCAAAGCTCTCCAAATCCTTGTTGGACAAGGCCATCTCAAACCCCTTGAGTCTCGGCCTCTCCCGAATCCTCTTCTGGCTACGCATGATACTGCCCTGTACTGTGCCTTCCATCAACAAACCGGTCATGGCACTGACAATTGCTTTTGTCTTTGCCACGAAGTGCAAGATTTGATTGACGATGGGGTCATTGCCACGCCAAGCTCTGCAAAGTCTATCGGCATTGGATCGGTGAACTTGGGGGATAATGTGACCATGTGATCGGGGGATGAACCACCTGCGATTGGCACTCAGTTCACTCCGGCTGTGGGGATGGCACGCACTATTTTGAGCATTTGTGAATGCTATTTACTTTACTTTCTGACTTGGGTATTGGGTCAGTCTTGTTGTGTTGTACAGAGTCAGTCTTTTCTTGCTGAGTCAGTCCTGTTTTGTTAGAGTCAGGTGATTTTGGGAGTGTTACCTCAGACATCAATTGCTTGTTTTGTGCTTGTCTTTTCATTTTATTTTGAGTCTGTTTCTGCCTTGGAGCCTGTTGTGCCAACAGATCTGAATGAAACAGCAGTGAATTTCGCACTCTTGTGTTTACTTCTGCCTTGTGCCACTTGTGCCAGAAGTTCTGAATGAGATGGCAGTGCTTTTCACCTATTTTTCTGTGCCTTGAAATCATTGCGTTGACCTAAGTTTTTCAAAACCTTTTGAACATTATGATGAAAACAAAGAGGAAGGAATTCCTCAGGATTTGCAAAACTTTGATCAATTGAGAGAAAGAGAGGCATACTAAGCCCTTAATGAATGAGATCACGCTTGTTAGTGTGAGTACTGAGAAGGATCCTGGCTTGATCCAGATCGGCTCTACATTGTCTTTCGCGCGAGTGATTAGTCGCTTTCTTAAAAAATTTCAAAAAATGTTTTACGTGGTTCTGCGAAGACCTGTGTGGAATCGCTCTTGAGATTATGCAACTTAGGATCGATCTCTGCCTCGAGACTTGACCCCTTGCTTTAAAACCTTCAACTCTGATTCAGAATGTTCAATGGTCAACCACAATGTGAGGCCTGTGTGGCCAGATCCGAAACAACCCTCGAACTAGGGGCAAAAATGTCAGACATGCTCGAAGAGCTAAAGATGGATCATTATGCAGACCAATGAAGACTGGCAAGAATGCCAAATCCTAGAAGGGAGGAAAGAAGAAAGTTTTTGCTGAAGGGCAACTGAGTTCCTATCCACAACAGTAGGGGCGAATTCAGCCCCCATTGGATGGACTTCTGCATCGTCAGCGAACAGCAGCCATTCTCTTGGATTCAGATGACTTCAGGATCTCAAAACCATTTGATATGGACAAAGCTACACTATTACCCTGGAGAGGCTCGCTGGGCCAAAAACCCGGAAGGGCGACCCAAGCAAAAGTTAGAGCAAGGAAACGAAGAAAAAGAACAAAAAAAAAGAAAAAAGAAAAATGCAAAGAATGAAAAAAAAAAGAAAATGAAGAAAAATGAAGAAAATGAAAGGAAAAGATAAAAAAAAGAAGAAAAGAAATAAAAAGAAGTGAAAACGAAAGAAAAATAGAGCTTGCAATGTTGAAAACCCGGAAGGGCGGCGGCCTTGGCAAAAGTTAGAGCGCAAAAGGAGAGGTTAATACCCGAGTGTACCTTACCCCGAACTACGTAAGGCTTGATTCCCATCTTTGGGATACGTAGGCAACTTCATTTTGAAGTCCAGCCGTAAAACACTTCAAATTCGACTGTGTCCATGTAGTGGTTTTGATCATCTTTGCTTTCTCTGTATCTGAGATTTTCGGTTGTGATTGTCACTCTGAGGACTGATTTCAATGCGCTGCGGTGCCATTAAGACAAGGGGCAACTTTCCATTGCCATACAAAATGCTGCAGTGCCATTCAAACAAGGGGCAATTTTCCATTATTTATGGGTTCGAGGTCGCGCATCTCAAGAGTAGGTTTCTTGCTCGTTGAGCAGTGGCTGTTTGCAAAAATAGTTTTTGAGAATTTTTACTGAGGTTGACTAATTCTCTCGAAAATTATTCCATTTTTCTAAAATTGGACCATTTCTTGGACCCAAAAAAGGAAAATTTTCAGTGCTCATAGCCTGACTTGCATGCTTTTAAATCAGAAAATTGAACAAGCATGTTAATCTAACTCTCATTTTGGTCAAAATTGTTTTAGTAGAAAGCTAAAAACAAAAAATGGTCAAAATGATGAACTAGGGGCACAGTTGAGTCAGGTGTTCTGTCTTTTCCCCCATTTTTCAACATACTTGCCAAAAAGGGCACTCTACCTGCCAGAAAGGGCACAACTGAGGTTAACAACTAAAGGGCTGAAAGCTCTCTCATCTCCTGAGCACCGAGCTATCAAGCCCAGTGCGAAGCACAAATTAGAATGGATCAAGATACTCTATTCCCTCATCCAGGGCGCCGACTAGACGTCCCTGGAAGAAATAGCCGCGAGCTGATAATGTTGGGCATGAACCCACAACCTTCAATTTATCCATCAACCACCAGGGGAGGGATAAAAAAAATGAGAGATTAAAGAATAGAGATATGTGCACTGAGAGAAAAAGTGAGAAAAAGAGGCCTTTTTAGAAAAACCGAGCTTGAGGGCCGAGTGATGTGAGAATCACAAATGAGAAAAGGGTGGGAAACAATACCCGAGAAAAACTGGCTCCTCGCGATCTAAGAGGTCTCTCGTCTTTGCAACACGTCTGTGTCTCATGTCTTTTGTTTTGTTTGTCTCAATTCTTGTTTTGAGTCGTTCCGAGCGTGTCTATGTTTGTGTTTACGTTGTTTACCTTTTGTTTTCCATTGTTGAGTCGTTTTGACCGCGGTCAATTGTAGGCTCAATACCCGGTTGAGAGCCCTTTTCTCATTTCAATTTCAAAATAAATCGTTTTGTGCTCAAAGTGCTGTGCTATTCTCCACATTTGGGCAAAACAAGATTCTTTCTTTCATAAACCGCAGGGTTCAATCCAGGTCATGTGAGAACAGTAGAACAATGACCTATCTGAAGCTATATAGGTTCCGGACTGCAAAGCAAAAGAAAAAAAAAAGGAAAAATTCAGAGCATCTTAGTGTGTTTCAACTTCAGCAAATTCCGAGACTGCATTCCAGATGCACCTTTCTCAGGCCTTGCCATTTCTCTGGAGTATGAGTGTATCTCAACTCCAAGTGGAAGCTTGCTTCAAGTCAGAATGGCAGTCCAAGCGGCACCCAAAGGTTTCACATGCAGATGTCATCTCTTGCCAATGTGAACAGGGTGTGCCCCTTTTGAGCTGAGTGTGCTGCAAAGTCCTCTAAGAGGTAAATCAGAGGCACCATAGTACATATTTGATGCTCCTCTATTGCATAGAATGTGAACTTTCATATACACTTTTGTTGCATGCGTTCCGCGCATCGTTATGATTCATGCATAGAATATGTTTGCTTTCGATTCTGCATAGAATATGCTTGTTTTCGATATTGCATAGAATATGGTCCTATTTCATACATGGAAAATGCCCCCATATTTGCATAGAAAATGCACTCTTCCATACTTGCATAGAAAATGCTCGTATCTTTTGCATAGAAAATGCACTTCATTTGCATAGAACATGCATTTCATCGCACTTTTTTGTGCACCTTACTTGCACAGAAGATGCATTTTATCGCACTTCTTTTGTGCACCTTCCTCCCACTTTCTTGTGCATTGTATCTCTCTCACACTATCTTGTGCACCTTGTGGTTGGGTTTCACTCGCACTGTTTAGTGCATTTCAAATCACTCGCGCTATTTTATGCATCGCACAATTTTGTGCAGTTTATCACTCGTGCTATTTTGCGCATCGCACTGTTTTGTGCAGTTTACAATCGCGCTATTTTGCGTATCGCACTATTTTGTGCAGTTTATCACTCACGCTATTTTGCGCATCGCACTGTTTTGTGCAGTTTACAATCGTGCTATTTTGCGCATCGCACTTTTTTGTCCAGTTTATCGCTCGCGCTATTTTGCGCATCGCACTGTTTTGTGCAGTTTTCACTCGCGCTATTTTGCGCATCGCACTATTTTGTGCAGTTTATCGCTCGTGCTATTTTGCGCATTGCACTGTTTTGTGTAGTTTTCAATCACGCTATTTTGCGCATCGCACTGTCTTATGCATTGCATTCATTCGCGCTATTTTGCGCACGTCAATCGCATTGTCTTGTGCTTCGCATATCACATCGCACTATCTTGCGCACCTTACCTACACTTGTTAGTCTATTGCATCGCGCTATCTTACGCAGCTTACCTGTATCGCACTGTTTTGTGCATTCACTCTGCATCGCACTGTCTTGTGCACATTGTATTTTTGTATCATTCGCACTGTCTTGTGCACTCTCTGGTCTAGAAGACCTTAAATCCTGCATCTTCATTCGCACTGTCTTGTGCACTCTCTGGTCTAGGAGACCTTAAATCCTCTAAAGGTGCAATTCCTTTGGTGTTTGTCGTGCTCGAACGACTTCCGGTGGTCTGGTATAGCCACCTTCCTATGTTTGTGGTGAGTTCCTAGGAGACCAACTGAGACGGTGGAAACTAGAGTTCGAATGGCTCATGCCTAGAACGCAAAGGTTCGGGATTTTCGAGACTAAAGTCTGGTTTAAATACCCAGGGGGATATCCTCAACTTGAAATATGTATGACATCCCCATAGATTGAGATAGCATATGTATGCGCCTCAATTCTGGATACTGAACCAACATTAGTCTGTCACCCTGTTGGAGAATAGAGAAAGCTGCGACCATAGTCCGGGAGAAAAGTAGTACCTCTGGTTCAATCAAGAAGAAGCGAAAGATCCCCAACAGCACGAGGTAAGTCATTGCCAATTGCCCCTGTAAGGTACCTTCACCTCTTAGCTATGACATTGCATTTTAGCCACTACATTGCATTGCATTGCATAAATCCTCAATTTTCAAACTGGCTTCGCGTAGTATATAAGTCCAATTTTCAAATTGGCTTCGCGTAGCATATAAGTCCAATAATCAAACCGGCTTCGCGTAGCGTATAAGTCCAATTATCAAACCGGCTTCACGTAGCGTGTAAGTCCAATTTTCAAATCGGCTTCACATAGCGTGTAAGTCCAATTTTCAAACCGGCTTCGCATAGCGTATAAGTCCAATTATCAAAATCTTCCTGCATATCATTTTGCATCCTGCCCCTGAACTACGCTGGTTTGATTCCTTACAAAGGGATACGTAGGCAGCCTGCGGGTTCAACCAACTGCATCTGTACTTTGTTTATTTGTCCAAGTCTTCGACCTTGTCAAAAATGGGTCATCTGGGCTTTGACATTCACTCCCATCACTTCTTGACTTCCGAGTTCTGTCAAAGAGGGGCAACTGTAGACACCCCATTTTTGACCGCCCTTAAGACTTGGGCACTACTGATGGTTTACTTGGTGGAGAAAGGTGTGCAGGGGAAAGGTTCTATTTCTTCGGCAAGCAGAGAGTCATATCTCAACTTCATACCCCTTTTTGGACCAAAACAATCTTGATCAAAAGATTTTAGACTTGAAACCCACTCTTTCAAAATGTTTTGAAACTAAAGTTCTACGATGTTCCGACGCTCGCATTTTGTTAAATGTCATGCTTTTCGATAAACTGAGCAAGGGCAAAGTGGAAATGAATGAAAGAGAGATGAAATCTCTGAAAAATCTTTCAAAACACCTTGTTTAGGGGTTTGGAGTTGAAGAAAAGAAGAGAAGAGGGAAGAAACCCAGTTAGGGGAGAAATGGAAATGAATCGCTAAGAGAGTGACAAGTAGTCCACGCTGAATCAGGCCTATTCATTTGCATACTTGGATTTCAGCTATGAGGCCACCACCATTGGAAAGCTTACTTCCAGGGCTTCATTTGCACTCAAGAATCTCCTAAATCCAAGTCCGGACAAGGGAGATATAGTTAGTTGAAGTAGGGCATCAATCCGGTTGGACTAAATCTGCGCGACTTCACCAAAACAGGCATAACATTTTGCACAGTTTGAATTTTAATGCAAGGCTGGCGCCATTGGAAAGCTAACTTCTGGGGGTTTGTCATAGCGGATGGCCAACCACCTTATACCTTTTGACCTGGTCGGATGACCAGGGAAAGTGGTCTGCCGACCACTTAAACTGGTCGGCCTGCTCCTATTCTGTCTGTCTCTGTGAGTTGGTTCTAGCTGTGCCAGCTGGAGGGCACAGACTGGATCCCCCATACACGTGTATGGAGAATCTTTGGCCTTGCTTCTTGGATTCTTCGAGAAGCTTTAGCCTCCCTTGTCTATAAAGGAAGACTTCCCTCTCCATACACGTGGTTCTGATTTTGGTTAAGGCTCATAGATACATCCCTCTTTGTATCTCTCCCTTTGAGCCCTAAAAGAGTGAGCTTTTGACCCCTTTGCATGCCATCTCCTAACCTAACCCCTCCACCATCACTCTAAGTATCTTGGAGGCCATTTTCAGAGGTTGAAGAGCTGCATTTTTGGTCCAGAGGTTGCTGTCTTCTTGAGCTTCAAGGGTAACACACCATTTCCCTCTTTTAAGCTTTATTTTGCTCCATCTTTTGGCCATACTTTCAAGCATATTTGGGCTTTGTCATAAAATGAAAAAAGTCTTATTTTGAGGTCCTTAACATGTTTGTTTAAGATCATTTTTCTATTAGGGGTCATCTACCCCCTTGCATGCTCCATTTCATCTTGTTTTGAGCCATGCATTAAGGCCTTTACATTGACCTTTGTTTGGCCTTTTAGCCACTAAAATCCAATGGATTTTCAGTGGCTAACATGCTGTTTTGAGTGCCAAAATGAGAGAAGGGTGACCCTCTCTCCCCTTGTTTTGTTTCCTAGTATATTTGGCCTAACAAAGGAGCCCTTATTTGCATGCTTCCGAGCCATGTTTTAGGCCATTTTTGGTGGGTTTTAGGACCTACATAGGCTTTTTCCAGAGCCTATTTTTCCATATTGGGTGTCCATCTTGCATGGGTAGAACAACCCTCTTTTTGGCCTTTCAAAGGAGCATCTCATTCTTGCATGCATAGACCATGTTTCAGTGGGTTTTGGGGCTTTATTTGGCATTTCATACCTCTAAATTTTGCTGGTTTAGTGGCCTCTTGAATTCTTAATATACTTGTAGTGTAAACCCTCTTCACTAGCTTGTATTGCATGCTATTTTGACCTTTGATTCTAACACTTTTTGGCCATGCCTTAAACTGATTCTATGCATGTTTTAGACTTCCTTAGCTGTTTTTTTGGGCCTCATGATCGAATGATGCTTGTTATGCATGCTTGTAGTACAATATCCATTCCTAGCTTTGAGTTTTGAAGCCTATTACATGCTTTTGTTGAGGTGTTTGCATGTTTTGGGGTCATTGTTCATGCTATTTCAGAGCATATACTTGTGTCATATTCCCATGTTTTCCACTCTTTAAATGCGTTTGAGAGTTGTGCTTGTATGCCTCGTTTTTGGACCATTGCATGAGCTTCATTTCCATGCCTTTCGAGCCATCATTTTAGTCCATATTTGCCACTAATTTGGCCTGTATAGGGACTTTTTTGGGTTGGTTTGGTTGTTTGAGCATTGCTTTGCATACCTCTAGTGTAATATGCTTCACTAGTTTCGGTATTTGAGCCTTCTAGCATGCATTGTGTGAGCTATTTGCATGATTCGGGACCATCTTGCATGTCATTTCTGAGCTGGATCATGTGCCATTCTTTGCCATATTTCATCCCTTGCCATGCCTTGCTAGAGTTGCATTTTGTGCCTTAGGTTCGGTCCCTTGCATTGGGCATGTTTGCATGAGTGTTCTTGCCTTAATTTCATCATGTATGGCCACTGATTTGGGTGTGGCTGAGGTCCATCATATTGGTTTAAGTCCATCTTGCATTGTCTATGCCATATAGTCTATGGTGTCGCATGATTAACCATTGCATTGTGTATGCCTTGTTCATCTCATCGTTTGTCTTCATACGTGCATTGTGTATGCCATATAACATCATATGCATTGAGTATGCCATTGATTAGTTCATAGCATTGCGTATGCTAGTGGTATGTTTGCATACCATCCCTTGCATATTTGCATGATTAGGTTGCATTGCATTGAGGTTGCATGCTAGAGTTGCATTGTGCCATGCCATTCTACTTGTTGCATTGTGTTTGGAGTAGGAGTTAGCCCAAACACGGGAAATGGGGGGCGTTTCATACTCCAAGTGATGAAACGTGCCTCGATTTCCGGTTGCCGACATTCTTGACTATCCATGATGGAGTTGTTGGCCTCATGTGTTCATACTTGCATTCATTTCACATTGAGTTGTGCAATTCGGTTCCTCGGCCATCATGCATCAGGATGCGTGATTGGTGGCCTGAGGATCGAGGACTACACTAGGGGTGTTTGGTGGAGCTTTTTTGAGCCAACTTATGGCTTCTGGCTTTTAAAAAGTTATTTTGGACTGTTTGGTTAAACTTATTTCAAATAGCTTCTGATTCTAACATTTTATTTTAAGTCAAAAAAACTGATTCTGAGAAGCTGCTCACCCCTTGCTTCTGATTATCAGCTTCTGCTGTGGACATGTTAATTTACGGTTATACTCTTACATTTTTTTTATTTTTTATTTTTTTTAAAATCGAAAAAGACCCAAATGGACTATAAAACATTATTATTATTTTTTATGAGAAATGTAGACAAATAGTGAATAATAAAAAATAAAAGTTAATTAAAGAAGCTACTTCACAGCTTATTTGACAAACAATACTCAGCAACTTAAATCTATAATCCAACAGCTATACCAAACAGATTAACAACTTCTGATTAAAGTCATAATCTATAATCTGTTAAGCTATAATCTATAATCTGTTTTAACAGCTACACCAAACAGGACCACTCCCTTGAGCTTATGCAAGGACGAGGAGAGTGGTCATGCACACATTTGTTGAAAATACCTTGCCATGCCCCTCTCTTGCCTTGTGTTGCAGAAAACCAGAATCCAGGGGCAGAAAGTGGTTGGCCGACCACGTTTTCTGGCAGGCCGACCACCTTTTTTGGTCTCCACCACAAAGGGTGGTCGGCAGGTGGTCTCCCATGCCATTGGCTGGTCGGCAGCCCTCCCACAGCTTCCTAGAGTGGAGTTTCAGCCTCTTGGAGCTTTGTGCAAGTTTCTGACATCAATTGCAAGTAAAGGCCAGTCGAGGCATCACGATGGATTTCCCGACAAGGTGACTCAAGCATGCATGCATCTTCCATCATCCAAGGCAGAGCCGAGGCAGTCCATTGCATTGTAATTTGCATGCTAGTTTCATTGCTTCTTTAGTTAATTCATTGATTAATTAGAATTGTGTAATAATTACCTGTAGCTGTTATTCATTTTGGTTCTGTATTATTTATTTGGACCCTTCGAGAGAGGGCAATGTTGTAATAAGTGTGCGTGTGTGTGATGTATGTCTTCCAACCCCCACTTCTTTCTCCCTTTTATTTACCGGCTTACGGTGGTTAGTTTTAGGGCACGTTTCAATTAGCATACTTATGCTCACATGTCTGCATTCATTCATCTGTCTTGCATGCACCGGGCTCGGGGCATCATACTAACTGTATTGTATTTCAATTCCAAGTTGAATACATGTTACTTGTCGCATCCCATATGCTATTCTTAGATTAGCTGAGCCTATTCTTAGTTGTATCTTGCATGTGTTGCATTAGCCATCTTAACATGAACTAGGATCATGCATTGATTACTAACTAGTTTCTGTTTTGGCTCGGAGTACTCGGTAAGTGTTTATGTTTTAGCATCCTTGCATGTGTGTGAGTGACTGCCATGATATCATGCTTACCATGAGGCTATTTGCTTATGTGATATAACTGCCTGAATGCCTGTGGGTGAAGGTTGGGTTGCTTGAGTTGGAATAATTTGTCGAAACCCGTATTTTAGCCTACTTGCGAGTAGCAAACTTCAATCCATTTTCAAACAAACGGATATGTGATGCTTTGTTCCAAATCAGGCGACCCAGTCTATACTTGTATGCTGTGTGCATCACATAGTAATTCTAGGCTAATAAACTGGAATAAGCGCACATACGTTTTCAAAATAAAATATCATGCATAGTAGTGGCCGATCTTTGATCGGGCGAGCGGCGGTGCTCATGAAATGACCTTCCCCAATCGTACCCAAGTTCCCGAGCTGAGGCAACTTTGGTCATGACGGACACGTGGCCTTAGGCACGAGTCAGGGTTTCCTAAATTCCCCCAAAATAAAATATTTAGGTGGCGACTTTGTATCTGGAAAAGCAGTCCATGATTGGCACTTATTTCTAAAAATCTATTTTTCAAAACGATTTGCCGAATTTGGACTTTTTGGTGATTTATCAATCTCGCATTACAGTTTGCGAGATCAAATTAAGAACCGTGACATTTGAGTCCGAACTGTAGTGAGCCTAATAAACAAAACGGGATTCCTCCCGGGACGTTTAGGGACGTCTACAGGTATTCAGGTCAGTAGGCCTGGGCTCAAGCTTGGGCTTGAACATTTTTTTTTTATTTTCCTTTTATTTTTTGCACCAAAAATTTATTTTTTCTAGAGTGAGTCTTGAGCGGGCCGATGGGCCAGGTCAGGCTTCAAAATGATGGCCCAAGGTCCTGGGCTAGGCTCGGGCCTAGGCCTAATCAGGCCAGGCACACATCGGGTCATGGGCAGGCTTATGGCCGCCCACGAGCCGTGGGCCATTTTTACACTCCTAGTGACGTATAACCGTGGTGGTGATAGATCTAGATTTGTGTGCCCCTACTGTTACAAGCAATAAAGGGCTTTTTACGTCGTCGTGTTTCTATCGCTCTTGTCGATGGTTTTGAGGAAGAAGGAGTACTGTCGGCTCTGATAGAAAGAGGAGATGTGGGCTTGGGCGCAATGGCAATAGAGAAGCTAGGAGATAGGAAGGTTATAGAGAGAGAGAGAGAGAGAGAGAGAGAGAGAGAGAGAGAGAGAGAGAGAGGTTTAGGTTTTTGTTTCAGAAATTATATATATATGGATAGTTTGGTTATTTTGTAAAAGTTTGTCCTTATGGATAAATTAATTTAGAGTGTAGACTTTGGAAAAAAAGAATTCTAAAATTGAATTTATAGACTGAGTGCCCATTATTATTTTCAATAAAAACATTAAAGTAGTATTTAATTTTGTAGACTGATGAAAAATAATAAAGATATTTATTTTTTAATTTTAAAGTAAAAAATTGACTTTTTTCTTGTGTTACCAAAGGACCCCTCCAGCTTCGTATGGAAAAAATTGTCTTATAAAAAAAATTGTAAATCAATGATAAACTTGATTAATTTTGATAATTAAAATTATAAATATTTTCATGTATTTATAAATATTTTGTTAAAATATTACTAATTTGCAATTTTCTCCAGGAATATGTGACATTGTTAGCCACGTGCAAGCAAAGGAGGGCATGTCCAATCCGTTTCAAAAAATGGCGGTCTCTTGTTTGTTTGATTAATTTCTAAATTATGTGTATTTAAACTTTCGGTACTAGTAAATGCGTCAGGATCCTCTGGAGTCTGAATCCTACAATGATCTCCTAAAGTGGTTCATCCAAGGGCTGATATTAAGCCTCACCAAAATGACGTTGTTTTGGTGAGCAATTTCAAAAAAAAAATAAAAAATTCAGAATTCAAAATATCGAATTGTTCCTGTGAAGCATTACACAGAGAGAGAGAGAGAGAGAGAGAGAGAGAGAGAAGAAGAAGAAGAAGAAGAAGAAGAAGAAGAAGAAGAAACTGAAAATATTAGGGCTTTGAAAAAACAGAGTGAGAGAGTGACAAGAAGATAAACCCACCTCTGTGGATTTGTGCTTGTATTTGTATTTTTTTCCTAGAAAGTTATTGGGCATCAAATTGAAGAGAGAAGGCATGGAGGTGGGTTTTGAAGGAAGAAAATACTGTAGCTGGCATTGGAGAGAAGGCAACAAGTTACAAGTTTATCTTCTTCTCTCTCTCTCTCTCTCTCTCTCTCTCTCTCTTTTGGTAACTTGGGCATCAAATTGAAGAGAAAAGGCATGGATATGGATTTATCTTCTAAATAGGATATATTCACAAAAAATCCAAAGAAATCACAAAGAAATCAAAAAGGATATATATATATATATATATAAATCCATAGAAATCCAAACAAACCCAGCTCGAAAAATCCAAAGAAATAAAAAATAAATACAAAAAAATAAAAAGAAATATTCACAAACCCAACTCCTAAATAGGATATATATATATATATATATTCACATATGTATGAACACAAACACAAATCAGAGAAAAAAATAAAGAAAAGAAAAGTAAAACTGTTGGAGTATGGCAGGGAAGGCGTCGGCAGTAGGGTGGCAGCGGCAGCGGCGGCGGCAGAGCGGCAGGTTGGGGGCGGCTCCTCATCTTCTCTCCTCTCTCTCTCTCTCTCTCTCTCTCTCTCTATCTCTTCCCCAGAAACTGAGTGAAAAGTGAAAATTTTTAAATTTTGAATTTTTTTTTTTCATTTTACTCACCAAAACGACGTCGTTTTGGTGAGGCTTAATATCAGCCCTTGGATGAACCACTTTAGGAGATCACTGTAGGATTCACACTCCAGAGGATCCTGACGCCTAGTAAATTGCGCAGATTGTCCAGATTTCTATGCATATAAATGTGTAGAAGTCAAATGCCATGGTTTGCGTAGTCTCGTAATACTGTGTTTAGTCGACGAATTTGATAAGGAATTTAAAATGAAAAATGAAAAAAAAGTAAATAAAATATGAATAAAACATATTTATATTTTTTAATTTTATAAACTTTTTTTTTTATTTTTTTTTTCCAAATTCTTTCACAAATTTTTCAACCAAACATAATATTAATTTATATAGTTCACAATAGGGGTAAGCAACGGATATACCGATCCGCCAAAACCGACCGAACCGAACCGATCCTTCGCATTTTGGACGGATGCGTGATGACAAGCGGACGGTTGCGGATTGATTTTCTCCAATCCGCCAATCTAGCGGACGGATGGCGGATTTGAGATTCCTTTGGCCGCAACCGAACTGCCAAACCTCGAGCACCCATAGTAATTTATAAGACTTTGTGTTTTCAGTTTGTTTAAATATTCTGTTTGTGTTTTCAATTTAAAAAGAATTTAAATATACTATTGAAAAAAAGTTTTCAACTTGAATATCTTTTTTGAATTGAAAAAAAGAAACGTATTATTTATCTATATTTTTTTAGTTTTTATATCTATCTCTAAAAATAATAAATAGAAAATATGACATATGCTGGTTGATTTTTATTTTCAAAAATAGATATAGATGTAACAATACAAAGACATACAATCTCTACGATTAGTCTGTTCATGGTTTTGGTGATTTGAATTGTTTTTATATTTTAAGAACCACAAATTGTAATACTTTATGTGGATGAGACATGCTGTGATTGTAGTATGTGGATGAGGCATCCAGTCAGGGGCGGGGGGCCCACGTGACGTGCCCCCCCTCAACTTTTGAAAAATTATTTTTTTTACCCCTAATAAAAATATATATTTCAATTTAATCCAAGTAATATCTTGAAATTTTTTATATCACTATTTTCTTTACTTTTTTTTAATAAAAAAATGTTTAATTTATCACTTGAAATGTTTACTTATGCTAAAAAAAATTCTTATAAATTTTATAGTAGAGAAATGTTATATATCACTGATATTTTGTCACTATTTTATATCATTTCTTATACGACACATAATTATTACAAATTAATGACAACTAATAATATATTGTCATGGAATTCAATTATTCAAAATGGTGAAAAAAAAACAAGTAATATATATATATATATATAATAGCCTCTGTATATTATTTATTCATCATTTTCTCATTCTTTCTCTATCCTCACTATATCTCTTTATGTGTGTGCATCTTAATATAATTTTGTTTTCATATTTTATGAGGGTATATGTAATTATTTTTTAAACTGTGATGATCATCATACATAAAACAAATTAATAACAATAAAGATAGTGATTAGTTAACTTGACCTTATATTTAAATTTAATTTTTGCATCGCATTAATTTTTAGTCCTACCATCAAATAAAAATTACGTTAAATTATGATTTTTGTTAAGATTTTAATTCAAAGGAGCCCCTTCTGAGACAAAATCCTAGCTCCGCCACTACATGCAGTGATTGTGATATTCTAAAGTTTTAAACTTTCTTACTTTGGATGAGGCATGCAATGATTGTAATATTTTTTTTAAGTCATTGACTGTAATACTTTTCTTCTTTTTCTTTTTTTTTTTTGTGAAGAAGTGCACAAGTTGAATTATGTTGAACATTTATAAAATTTTAAGCCGCAAAACCGATTCGCATCCATCCACCAAACACCAATCCACTCAATCCACATCCGCCGGATTGGCGGACGAATGCAGATTGATTTTCTCCAATCCGCCAATTGGCAAACAGATGGTGGATTGGAAGTTCTGTGGCCGTAACCGACCCGTGCCCATGCCTAGTTCACAACACATGCAAACAATTTTAGTTAAACAAGTCAAAAAAAAATTAAAGAGTTAAAGTTCTATTTCTCATCAATTAAAAAAGTCAAAGAATCACTCAACTTCATAGATGGAATTTTTTATTTTTTTTTAAAAATGATTGTACAAAAACATTCAAAAAAAAAAAAAACTAAAAAAACCAACCTCAAATTAGAGGTGAGCAGCGGATATACCGATCTGTCCAAACCAACCGAACCAAACCAATTTGCCGCATTTTGGACGGATGCGCGATGACGAGCGGGACGGTTGTGGATTGATTTTTTCCAATATGTCTAGTTTTAGACGGATGGCGGATTTGAGTTCCTTTGGCCGCAACCGAACTGCCAAACCGCGAGCACCCCTAATAATTTGTAAGACTTTGTAGTTTCAATTTGTTTAGATATTCTTTTTTGTTTTCAATTGAAAAAAAGTTTAAATATTTTGTTGAAAAAGTGCTTTCAAATTGAATATATTTTTGAATTGAAAAAAATAAATATGTTATTTATCTATATTTTTTAGTTTTTAAATCTAACTCTAAAATAATAAATAAAAAGGATGATATATGCTGGTTGGTTTTTGATTTTAAAAACAGATATAGATGTAATAAGATGCATACAATCTCTACTACTGCTTCATGGTTTTGGTAGGTTTGAATTGTTTTTATATTTTAAAAATCACAGATTGTAATACTTTATGTGGATGAGGTATGCTGTGATTATAATATTTTAAAATTTCAAACTTTCTTTCTTTGGATGAGGCATATAGTGATTGTAATACTTTTTTAAGTCATTGAGTGTAGTATTTTTTTTAGGAACTGCACAAGCTGAATTATGTTAAAATTTATAAAATTTTAAACCGTCAAATCGATTCGCATCTATCCGCCAATTTGCTCAATCACATCCGCCGGATTGGCAGACGAATACGGATTGATTTTTTTCAATCCGCCAATCTGACAGACGGATGATGGATTAAAAATTCCGTGACTACAACTGACCCATACTCACCCCCCCTCAAATAACCTTTAAAACTTTTTAAATACACACGCGCAGAATAATTAATCCTTCATGCGTCATGAACCATTTCTATCCATAAGATACTTTTGTATTTTAAATTTGTGAAGAATTTGTAGGACGAAAAAGAATTGTTAAAAAAATTAACCTTTTACTAATTTACCAGTTTCATTAAACCAGAATTTCCACTTGAGAAGCACTACTCTTGTTTTGTAGCAAAAAGTAAGTCATGAAACTGAATTAATCATTAGTTTTCAAGTCAAGATTGCAATGATGTGCAACAAAAATGGAATTATTCTTTTGTTAAAGGGATTGATAAATTGAACTGGTCGTCCATGCATGCATGGCAAGCATTATTATCCTTATTTGCAATAAAACAATCATGTGGTCAAGTATTTTCAGTTTTAAATTTTTTGTCCTGTTTTCTTGTCTAAAATATTTATAATGATTGTGAAAATTTTAAAATATAAAAATTTATAAATATATTTCATAAGAAGAGTTTAGTGAAATTTAAAACAGAAGATCATGTTGTTATATGATTCTTTATTTCAAAATACATGTTATCTTATTTTAAATTGTCATCTTACCGTGGTGATGTGACAAATTAATGATGTTTGATTGAGAGATTTGGGAATGAATTTGAAAAGGAGAAGGAAAAAAGTGTGTAAAACTACATAAAATGTAAGTATGTTTTATTGATATTTCACATTCTTTTTTTTTTTCTTTTTCTTTTCAAATTCATTTCCAAATCTCCTAATCAAACACAACGTAAGTGAATTTTAATTGGTAAGAATTCCACAACGTCCAGTGTGAAAAAGAGATTTTTGATAGCTAAACCATGCAACTTGCAAGTATCACCCCTGATCAGCTTGTTCATTAACAAGGTGAGAAAGCAACGACTGCATTTATTTTATTCATTGACTATTTATTCAATAAATATCACATATATTTATTTATTTATATTAATTATGACCTTTATCATACTCAAGATAAATCAATTATATTTTTAGGAGGGAAATTGATAAAACAACAACGTAGCCCGTTATAATTCCTATCAACTGGGCAGGCACTTGCGTACCACATTGTTACTACTGTCATTCAATGAATGCCAAATTTCAAACCACAAACATGGGCAATCACAACAAATAATTAACAGGAGAGAGAACATCATAATTTATTAAGCACGGTGTTTGTAACAATTTAAAAGAGGTAATTATATTTTATTTTAATTTGAAAGTTTATATCAGATTATTTAATGTAATTTTTGCTTATAATTTATTAGGTAGAAATAACTTAAAAATTTTAAAAAAAAGTTGATCATTTAGAAGCCAAGAAAGATGTGTTTTTAATGTTTACTTTTTAATTACTAAATTTTAATTTCTAGTAAGCCGCACCAAATACGACGATAGTAAGCTTAGGGGAGAGAGGTCTTTTCCCCTGACCCCAAATACTCTTATATATAAGCACTCTAAAAACATTTGGAAAAATAACATCTTAGGGGACATTTAGAAACTTAATTACAAATTAATGATATGGTATATAAATATTAATAATTAAAATTTTAAATTTTTTCACGAGTTTGTAATAATTTTTGAAACGAACGGACGGTGTGGTAAAGAGCAATACTTTTTTTTTTTTTTTTTGGTTACAAAAAAAAAAAAAAAGGAGTGGTTCAGGCTTAGTTAGACTCCAGTCCTGAACTAATAAATCGTTTGATGCAAAATTTAAGGGTGTTACACTAATGGTGTTTGGTGAGTGGGGTGCAAACCACTGTTAGTGATTCACAAGAAGAGGCTTAAAATTGAACCAAACTGAAATTCAATTTATTGAAACAATTCGGAAACAAAATACAGAGCACTCTCTTCTTCTACTTCTCTCCCACACTTTTACTCTTATAATACAATGGCTATTTATAGATAGCCTAGACAGAATAAAAAACATAAAATGATAGTGTGAAAGCCTGCAGCCATTGTTTACTTCATGACAATCTTTCTTCAACAATTCAACAATGGTGGATGGTTGGCTTACCTACCATCATCAAGCTTATTTTCAACATCCCCCCTTAAGCTTGATTCTCCATGCTGCTTCATCCCGAGCATTATCTTCATTCTGTTGAATAGATCATTTTTCAACGGCTTCGTGAAATATTTGCAAGCTGATCTTGGGATTTGCAAGGCAATAATTCCACCTCTTTATTTTTCACATGCTCTCGGATGAAATGATAGCGGGTGTCAATATGCTTACTTCTTTCATGATAAACTGGTTCTTTGCCAATGCAATTGCTGAGCGATTATCAACATAGATCTCAGTAGGTTTTTCTTGTGAAATCCCAAATGCTTCAGCATGTTCCGTAACCATATTGCATGACACGCAGCTGAGTTAGCTGCAACATACTTAGCTTCGCAAGTCGATAATGTCACAATGGCTTGCTTCTTGGATGACCATGTGAGGCTGTATCTCCCATAAAGAAAGTAAACCCTGTAGTACTTTTCCGTTCATCCAAGTCACGTCCCCAGTCGCTATCTGAGTAGCCAACAAGACTGAAATTATCAGTTGGTTTATTGAATAAACCATCATTGACTGTACCTTTGATGTAGCGAAGAATCCTCTTTGCTGCATAAAGGTGTGACTGATCCGGTGTTTCCATATATCTGCTGATCAATCCTACTCCATAGAGTATGTCTGGCCTGGTACAAGTAAGATAGCGAAGACTTCCAACTAGGCTCTTGAAATAAGTTGGATCCACATCACCTGTCTTCGTACATTTTCTGAGCTCCACTCCATTGTCTACAGGAGTGTTCACTAGATTGCAATTTTCCATTCCATATCTCTTGAGAATTTCCTTGGCATAACCACTTTGGAAATAAAAATTCCATCTTTTCTTTGTGCCACTTCAATGCGAGAAAATGAGCCATCAATCAATATCTGTCATTTCGAATTCTTGGACCATGCTTCTTTTAAAGTCTTTGAACATTGCTGGATTGTTTCCGGTGAAGATTAGATCATCAACATAAAGACAAGCAAGCAACATGCTTCCATCAGCTTCCTTCTTCAAATATAGTGCGTGCTCATATGGACATTTTTCAAAACCATTGTCATGAAAATACTGATCAATTCTAGTATTCCATGCACGGAGCTTGCTTCAATCCATAAAGTGCTTTCTTCAATTTGTACACTTTGTCTTCATGCCTATTCTGAACATACCTCGATGGTTGTTCAATATAGATTTCTTCTTCAAGGAAACCATTAAGAAATGCAGATTTCACATCAAGTTGATAAATCTGCCACTTGTGCTGGGCAGCCAAAGAAATCATTAGCCTGATAGTCTCCAATCGAGCAACTGGAGCACAAACACCTCTCCATAGTCAATTCCAGCTCTCTGCTTGTAACCTTTGCTACTAACCTTGCCTTATAGCGTTGCACTTCGCCTTGTGCATTCCTCTTTGTCTTGTATACCCATTTCACTCCAATGGGTTTGTGCTCCTCTGGTAGACTGGTAAGCTTCCATGTGTCATTTTTCTCAATGGCATGAATTTCTTCATCCATTGCTTTCTTCCATTTATCTTCTTGGATAGCTTCTGAGAAGGTAAGTGGATCACTATCTGTGAGTAGGCAGTACAGATTCAGATCTGCTTCTTCTGTAGCTTCATATATCTCCTGCAAATTTCTCATTGGTCTTGGTTGTTTAAAAAACTATCATGTAATGATGTGATGCTGATGATGATGATGATGCAGCACTTCTGTGAGAAACTGGTGATCTAGGTTCAGGAATTCTATGTGGAGGAGTTTGTGGCTCATCTTGAAACTTCTCTTGTGATTTCAACAGGAGCTTTTGATGTTTCATCTTCAAGAATAAGTTCTGCATCTTTGACAACTTCATCTTGATTCCATTTCCAAGCTTCTTCTTCTTCAAATATCACATCTCGACTCATGATCACATTTTTGTAATGGGATTATACAACTTGTATCCCATTGTTCTATCTCCATAACCGACAAGGATACATTTTTCTCCCTTATCATCGAGCTTGGTTCTTCTTGCTTCTGGAATCTTGGTGTACGCAACACACCCAAATATTCTGAGATGATTGACACTTGGCTTATGTGAACTCCAAGCTTCTTCTGGAGTCATAGAATGAAGACTCCTGGTTGGGCATCTATTTAGTAGATACACAGCACATGATACGGCTTCAGCCCAAATTGGTTGGGCAGTCCCTTTCCTTTCAACATACTTCTTGCCATATCTAAGATTCTACGATTCTTCCTTTCAGCAACACCATTCAACTGTGGCAGTATAGGATGGTGTTGTTTGATGCTTGATTCCCTGCTCTTTGCAATACTTCTCGAAAGCATCTGATGTATATTCTCCACCTTGATCTGATCGCAATGTTTGATGTAGTAGCCGCTTTGTTTTTCTACAAAAGCTTTGAATTCTTTGAAGATGCTAAACACCTCTGACTTTCTTTTAAGAAAGTACACCCATGTCTTCCGGCTATAATCATCAAATGAAGGTGAGAAAATATCTATTCTGTCCATTGACATCGACTTCAATGGAC
>JAPPVO010000002.1:211810901-211844775 GCA_030407325.1 Camellia japonica | reverse complement strand
TGTATTGAGTCAGTCTTTTCATACTGAGTCAGTCGGGTCTGTTTTGTTGTATCAAGTCAGTCTCGTTGTGTTGGAGTCGGGTGATTTCGGGGGTGTTACCTCAGACATCACTCTCTTGTTTTGTGTTTGTCTTTTCATTTTTCTTGAGTCTGTTTCTGCCTTGGAGCCAGTTATGCCAATAGATCCGAATGGAACAGCAGTGATTTTCACATTCTTGTGTTTGCTTCTGTCGTGTGCCAGTTATGCCAGAAGTTCTGAATGAGATGGCAGTATTTGACTAAGAACTCTGTCTTTTCAGTGCCTTGAAGTCATTGTAACGACCTAAGTTTTTCAAAACTTTCTGAACACTGCGGTGAAAACGAAGAGGAAGGAATTCCTTGGGTTTTGCAAAACTTGATCAATTGAGAGAAAGAGAGGCGTACTAAGCCCTTAATGATTGAGATCATGCTTGTTAGTGTGAGTACTGAGAAGGATCCTGGCTTGATCCAGATTGGTTCCACACTGTCTTTAGCGCGAGCGATTTGTCGCCTTCTTAAAAACTTTCAAAAATAAAATGTTTTACGCGAGCCTGCAAAGACCTGTGTGGAATCGCTCTTGAGATTGTGCAGCTTAGGATCGCTCTCAGCCTCAAGATTCGACCTGTTTGTTTGAACCTCGAACTCATTCAGAACATTCAACGGTCAACTGCCAGAGGAGGCCCGTGTGGCCAGTTTTGAAGTAGCCCTCGAACAAAAGGCACCGAAATCAAATCAAAAGATTAGATCTCACCAGAGGAAGCCTGTGAAGCAACCGCGATGGATTTTCCTGCAAAGTACTACAATGGCCGTTCTCCTAGATACATAGAGGCTTCAATTTCAAAAACCATTTGGCATGGACTTGTTACACTTTTACCCTTTGAGAGGCTCGCTGGGCCGAAAACCCGGAAGGGCGACCCAGGCAAAAGTTAGAGCAAGAGAAAAATACAAAAAAGAAAAAATACAAAAGAAAAGGAAAATAAAAGAAAAGAAAAAAATGCAAAAAAAAAGAGAAAAAAAAAAGAATGAAAAGATACAAAAAAAAATTAAAAAAAAAAAGAGAAGAAGAACAAAGCTCGCAAGGTTGAAAACCTGCAACGGGCGTCTTGGCAAAAGTTAGAGCCTAAAAAGTGAGGGTTAATACACGAGTGTACCTTACCCAGAACTACGTAAGGCTTGATACCCATGTTTGGGATACGTAGGCAACTTCATTCTGAAGTCCAGCCATAAAACACTTCAAATTTGATTGTGTCCATGTAATGGTTTTGATCATCTTTGCCTTCTCTGTATCCGAGAGTTCGGTTCCAATCATCATTCTGAGGACTGCCTACAATGCGCTGTAGTGCCGTTCAAACAAGGGGCAACTTTCTGTTGCCATTCAATGCACTGCAGTGCCGTTCAAACAAGGGGCAACTTTCCGTTGCCATGCAGCTTCCCTCAAGCAAGGGGCAATTTTCCTCCGTATCCGAGGTTGTGCATCTCGAGAGTGGGTTCTATGCTCGTTGAGCAGTGGCCGTTTGCAAAAACAGTTTTTGAGAATTTTTACTAAGGTTGACTAATTTTCTCGAAAATTGTTCCATCTTTTCCAAAACTGGACCATTTCTTGGACCCAGAAAAGGAAAATTTTTAGTGCTCACAACCTAACTTGCCTGATTTCAAAATCAAAAAGTTGAATAAGCATGTTAATCTAACTCTCATTTTGGTCAAAATTGTTTTAGTAGAAAACCAAAACAAAAAATGGTCAAAATGATGAAATAGGGGCACAGTTGAGTCAGGTGTTCTGTCTTTTCCCATTGCCGCGATACTTGCCAAGAAGGGCACTCTACCTGCTAGAAGAGGGCACAATTGAAGTCAACAACAAAGGGCTGAAAGCTCTCTCAACCTCCAAGCAGCAAGGTATCAAGTCAAGTGCGAAGCACGAATTGGAATGGATCAAGATGTTCCATTCCCTCATCTGGACAGATCTTATCACGTCCAAACTCTCCAGCAGGGCATCATCGACCGATGTTAGCTGCAGATTTGCTACACACCCAGTTGTAGCACAACCCCTCTGTGGGAGAAACTCACTATTGTGAACAAGAGTTTGGTAGAATACCAGGGGCAAAAGCCCACAAATTCCTGTTTATCCATCAACCACCCAGGGGAAGGATTGAAAAATGAGAGATTAAAGAATAGAGAGATGTGCGCTGAGAGAAAAAGCGAGAAAAGGGTTTTGAGAGAAAAACTGAGCTTGAGGGCCGAGTGATGTGAGAATCACAAATAAGAAAGGGTGGTAATGATACCCGGAGAAACTGGCTCCTCGTGCACTGAGAGGTCCCTCGTCTTTGTAACACGTCTGTGCGTCGTGTCTCTTGTTTTGTTTGTCTCGATTCTGGATTTGAGTCGTTCCGAGCGTGTCTCGATGTATTTAGGTTGTTTACCTTTTGTTTTTCGTTATTGAGTCTTTTTCGCTGTGTTCAGTTGTAGGCTCAATACCCAGTTGAGAACGTATGCTCACTTTCAATTTCAAAAATCGTTTTGTGCTCCGAGTGCCGTGTCGTTCTCCACATTTGTGCAAAACAAAATTTGTTCTTTCATAAAACCGCAGGGTTCAACCCAGGTCATGTGAAAACAGTAATGCCAGGATCTATCTGAAGCTATATAGGTTCCGGACTGCAAAGCAAAAGAAAAGAGGGAAAATCGAAGCATCTGAGTGTGTTTCACCTTCAGCAAATTCCGTGATTGTACTCCGGATGTACCTCTTCAGGCCTTGTCAATGCTACCGAAGTATGAGTGTGCCTCTACCCCAAGTGTAAGTCTGCTTCAAGTCAGAATGGAAATTAAAGCAGCAACAGATGTTATCTCTCGCCAATATGAACAGGGTGTGCCCTTTTCGAGCTAAGTGTGTTGCAAAGCCCTCCAAGAGGTAAATCAGAGGCACCAGAGTACATGTTAAATGCTCGCATCTCTTGCATAGAAAATGCACCCTTCCACCTGCATTGTTATGCACCCACTTCATTTGCATCATGATGCACATCCCAGTTGCATTGTTATGCGCTCATTTCACTTGCGTTGTCATGCATGTTTCGCCCACATTGTTGTGTGCCTTTTTACTTGCGTTGTTGTGCTTTCCTCTCTCGCGTGTACTACGCTGAGAGGTGTCTTTTTGCTTTCCTCTCTCGCGTCTACTACGCTGAGAGGTGTCTTTTTGCTTTCCTCTCTCGCGTGTACTACGCTGAGAGTTTTCTTTTTGATTTTCTCTTTCCTCTCTCGCGTGTACTACGTTGAGAGGTGGCTTTTCTCTTTCCTCTCTCGCGTGTACTACGCTGAGAGGTTTCTTTTTGCTTTTCTCTTCCCTCTCTCGCGTGTACTACGCTGAGAGGCTTTTCTCTTTCCTCTCTCGCGTGTACTACGCTGAGAGGTTTCTTTTTGCTTTTCTCTTTCCTCTCTCGCGTGTACTATGCTGAGAGGCTTTTCTCTTTCCTCTCTCGCGTGTACTATGCTGAGAGGTTTCTTTTTGCTTTTCTCTTTCCTCTCTCGCGTGTACTACGCTGAGAGGTTTCTTTTTGCTTTTCTCTTCCCTCTCTCGCGTGTACTACGCTGAGAGGCTTTTCTCTTTCCTCTCTCGCGTGTACTACGCTGAGAGGCTTTTCTCTTTCCTCTCTCGCGTGTACTACGCTGAGAGGTTTCTTTTTGCTTTTCTCTTTCCACTCTCGCGTGTACTACGCCGAGAGGCTTTTTTTTTTGTTTCCTCTCTCGCGTGTACTACGCTGAGAGGATTTTCTCTTTCCTCCCTCGCGTGTATTACGCTGATGAGGTTTCTCTTTGCCTTTCTTTCTTCTCTCGCGTGTACTACTTTGAGAAGTGTTGCTCTTTCCTCTCCTGTGTATGATACGCTGAGAGATGTTGTGTTTGAGACACTGGGTATTCTCGGTAGTCGCTTTTAGCCTTCTCCGCGTGAGACGCCGTGAGAATTGCTTAATTCTCTTCCATCCTTTCTGCATAAGATGTAGTTTGGTTCATGTTTACTTGCTTGCATAGCATTCACTTAAAATGTCGCATTTATTTTGCATAATTGCTTCATCACGGCATCCTTTGCATGATCATAAGTTATGCTCGGCTTCGTGCATTGTCTTGCATCTTGCCCCTGCCTTCGGGCGCATATCTTGCTTGTCTTGCATGTTTGTCTAAGTCTTCGGCCTTGTCAAAAATGGGTCGTCTCTGGGCTTTGACATTCACTCCCGTCATTGTTATGACTTTCGAGTTCTGTCAAAGAGGGGCAACTGTAGACACCCCATTTTTGACCGTGCTCAAGACTTGGACGTCACCGTTGGAACACTTGGTGATCACCCATGTTTGTGTTCATTTGGAGTTCCCAGAGGTCTCGGCTACGCGCCTTGCCTCAGGATCTCCGAACTCGACCGTTTTGTATCTGGTTTTGCACCAAACACTTGTGCTTTGCCTTGGAGGGGCAGGGAATGCCTTGTGAGGCATCCCCACACATCATCGGCCGTGGCTAGAGGCCACCGGCCATGGTTTTATGTCATCGGCAATGTATTTTGCCGGTCGGCACTCTTTGTTGCCGACTACTGTTCATCTGCTTTTGCAGATATTTTAGGACAGCTGGGTGGCATTTGCTTCCCCTCCATACACGTGTATGGAGGGATGCCCCTCTTGTTTTGCTTACCTTGTAAACTTTACAAGATTGCCTCCTCTATAAGAGGAGGCCTTCTCTCCCTTGTTCTAGGGTCAGAGGAGTTGAACAAGAGAGAAAAGAGGCTCTGGTTTTAGAGTTTACATTAGTGTATCTAACCTATATCTATATCTCTCCCTCTCTTGCCATTGTGTGTGTTTTAGGCTTAGTTTTGTGCATAAACACCTACCAACACACCATCCCCTTGGAACTGAGGTTTTTGAGGCTTGCTTTTGAAGTTTTGAAGCTGGTTTGGAGCTCAAGGGGCTGCTGGTCCATCATTCTTGAAGGTGTTCTTCAAGGGTAAGACACTAGTCCCTTTTTACCCCATTTTTGCTTTGTATTTTTGCATATCTTAGAACTGTTTTTAAGCTTAGTGTTTAATACATAAAAGTTTTGTTTTTTAGGCCTCTAAATAGTTTGTTAAGAGTGCCTTAAGCTTTGAGAAGGGTTGACCCCTCTAAAGGCTTGTTTGGCCCTTGTTTTGTGCCATTTTGTGTGAGATCTAGGACCCTTGTGTTTGGGCCTCCTCACCACTGAAATCTTGAGGGATTTCAGAGGTGAGGATGGTGCCTTGAGGTCTTAAGAAGGAGAGGGCCAGCCCCTCTCCTTGTTGTCCTTGAAAAGGGCAATTTTTGGCCTCTTGAGGGAGCCCTTTGTTCAAGTGTGTGTTGATCATGCCTAGACTGTTTTTCATGCTTATTTTTCCATGAGATAACATTGGTGTAGGTTGGTTTTGGTACACCATGCATGCCTTGCATACCTACCTTGTAATGCCATGTTTAGGCCTTAAGATGCTTTAGGTTGTAAACCTTTCTTCTAGCACGTTTTAGGCTTAGTCTTGTGAGGCTTTTGTGCTTATTTTGCCATGCTTTAGGTCTGTCCATAGTTGTTTGGGTCGATCATAGCATGCATTATATAGTCTCTTTACATTTTTGGTTTGTTAGCGTTAAGTGTGTGAATGTATAGCATGCATCCTTGCCTCATTTCAGTGGGTTGGGACCATTTACCATGTTATTTCAGTCCACTTAACATGCTCACATGCTTGCCTTTCAATGCCTATTTGATGTTTCAAGAGTTTGTGCCTTATGCTCCATGTTAAGCATTTGAGTATGCCTTCATATTTGAGCCACTTAGATGCCATCTAAGTAGTCTTTCGGCCTTGTTTTAACATGCTAAAAATCTGTTTTTAGTTGTTTAATGCATGCCATGGTTGTCTTGCTAAATGTGGTCCAATACCCCCTTTAGCTTGCTTTGAATTTTGGATCTTCTATGCATGCCTTGCTCATATTGTTTGCTTGGTTTGGCATCATATTCTTGCATGTTTTCAGAGATTGTGTTGCATGCTAATTATCCATACTTAGCCTCCTTTAAGTGTGCTTGAAAGTTGCTTGCTTAATGCCTAGGTTTATGCTTTGACATGTGCATGTGTGTATGTGTGTTTGGCCTCATTTCCTTTGCACTTTGGCCACTGACTTTGGGCCTAATTAGAGTTGCCTAAGTCATGTTTAAGTCCATCACTTGCTTGTTTGCATGTCCACCTCACATGGTTGCTTACTTACTTGCACGCTCATTTGTTTGCATCTCATGTTGCATGCTAGCTAACATGTTTAGGATTGCATTGCATCAATGTGCATGCTTGGACTCTTGAAGTGAGTGTGATAGAGGTTGGCCCTCTTGTATGATTATGTGCATTGCATTTCATTTGACATGAAAGTGCACACTTGATTCTTGGGCCATCATGCATGGAAATGCACGATTGGTGGTCCGAGAATCAAGGACCATGTCCCTTCGAGTCATACACATGAAAAGGGACTTGTTTGGTGCATACATGGCTTAAATTGCATTGCCATGCAAGATTCTGCCCTCTGCTGCTGTCAAACAGGTTCTGCAGGAACTCATTGCCGACCGGCAGTCAATCGATGGCCGGTGGATTCATTTTGTGCCGGTGACCACATACTACTACCGGTGGTGTCCCCTAGTGTCCAGGGAAGTAATTCAGAGACTTTGGCAGTCTTCAGAGGAGCGGAGCAGGGAAAACAGAGGCAGTCTATGCGTGGCAGTGCGCTTCCAAGCGAAATCCGAGCGCGCATGCATTGAGCCCTCGCCCCGAGGCGGTTTACTGTCTTTCTTAGCTTAGTTAATTTGTTAATTAATTAGGCAATTTGTAATATTTAATTAGCTTGCGTAGTTAATTAATTTGTATTATTATTTCGGTCTCTCCGAGCGAGGGCGTATTTGTAATAAGTGTGGGTGAGTGTGTGCATGTCTTCCAACCCCTACTTCTTTCTACCCCTTTTATTTACCTGCTTATGATGGTAGATTAGGGCATATTTATTTTAGGATACCTTATGCAATGCATGCGTGCATCATTCATAAGTACTGCATGCACCGGGCTCGGCGCATCATGCTAACTGCATTAGTATTTCAAATCTTACTTGAATACGTGATGTTTGTGCATTTCATATGCCATTTCTAGATTAGCCGAGCCTACTCTAGGTTGCATGTTGTATGCGCTACATTAGGCACTTAACATGAAATTAGAGTCATGCATGTTTTGCTAACTAGTTTTTGTTTTGGCACGGAGTACTAGGTGAGATTTTTTTTGCTTTAGCATACCGCATGCGTGTGCATGTTAACATGACATCATGCTTACCATGTGGCTAGATGCTTATGTGTTAAAACTGCCTGAATGCCTGTGGATGGAGGTTGGATTGTTTGAGTTGGAATAACTCGTTGAAATCCGTATTTTAGCCTACTCGCGAGTAGCAATTTCAAAACATTTTCAAAACAAACGGATATGCAATGCTTATTTCCAAATTAGACGATCTAGTCTATACTTTTGTGTTGTGCGCATCACATAGTAATTCTAGCTAATTAATCGGAATAAGAACACATAACGTTTTCAAAAATGGATATCATGGTTAGTAGAGGACAGTCTTCGGACCGGGCGAGAGGGGGTGCTCATAGCTGACCTTCCCCGATCGTACCCAAGTTCCTGAGCCAAGGCAACTTTGGTGATGACGGACGCTTGGCCTTTGGCGCCGAGTCAGGGTTTCCTAAATTCCCTCATTTAAAAAATATTTAGGTGGCGACTCTGTATCTGGCAAAGCAGTCCATGTTTGACACTTCTTTTCAAAAATCTGTTTTTCTCAAAACGATTTGCTGGATTTGGACTCTTTGGTTCAGATTAAGAACCGCAACATAAAAGGGAGAGTCTGAACTGTAGCGCGAGGCCCAAGGGCACGTCTACAGCAAGCTTCTCCCTGGTCTTTTCAATTCCAACTAATCGGCCGTCGTGGAAACCTTTTTCATACGCCCTCCCCTTCGCGTTCTCCAATGCGAACATACTCGCCGTCTCCCGATTGGTGATCGCGGCACTGATAAGCCGACTAGTAACCCTCTCTTCCACGATTGGGCTACCCTGCCCTGCGGTTTGTCCCTGAACCGCCTTCATCTTCCTTAACTCGCGCTCGGCCGACTCCACGCGAGCCTCAAAACTTCGTATACGTTCCTCCTTCTTCTCCATTTCTCGTCGGGCAGCGCGCAGACGCATACCGACTTCGTAAGCAGTGTAAAGCCCTTTCACCGTACCGTGAATGCCATCGCGAAACACTTCATAGTCCTATCGACCCACCATTGATTGCTGAACCTCAGGAGGAAATATCTGTCGAGCAAACTCGACCGTTACATCGGGGTCTCGAACGATCGAGTCCACCTCCATCATGGGTCTATTTTTTACAAACACTGCAAAGCTTAATAGGCACGAATTCGCATCTGATTCCCTCTCGACCCGGGGTAGTGGAGACCTACCCTGCGACTGTCTGTCTCGCCTGGGCGACCTGCTGCGACGTCGAGGAGAATGACGCCTCTCTCAACCCCTAGCACCCCTACTTCAAGTGCGCGAGGGTTCATCACCACGATTCATGTCTCTGCCCAGCTCAGCCAGCGTCTTCGTTTCCCCTTTACTGTTGAAGAAGAGTCAATTCGACATTCGCGCGACAAGTCGTCCGCCAAGAGCTCCAGTCAGTTGATACACAAGCTCATCAATGTTATACCTTTGTTCATTTATCCCTCACAGAGGCAACACAATCGAGGCAAGTTCATTAATTGTGACCTGAATCGCCCGGCGCCGGCAGATTCATTAATCTTTTCGGCTCCATTACCCCAGTCGGCTCACGAATACTTGACATTCGTATTATGAACCCCCTGGGGCAAGGGCAGATTCATTAATCTTTTCGGCTCCATTACCCCAGCCGGCTCACGAATACTTGGCATTCGTATCATGAACCCCCTGGGGCAAGGGCAGATCCATTAATCTTTTCGACTCAATTACCCCAGCCGGCTCACGAATACTTGACATTCGTATCACGAACCCCCTGGGGAAGGGCAGATTCATTAATCTTTTCGGCACCATTACCCCAGCCGGCTCACGAATAGTCGACATTCGTATCATGAACCCCCTGGGGCAAGGGCAGATTCATTAATCTTTTCGGCTCAATTACCCCAGCCGGCTCACGAATACTCGACATTCGTATCACGAACCCCCTGGGGCAAGGGCAGATTCATTAGTCTTTTTGCCTTCATTACCCCAGCCGGCTCACGAATACTAGACATTTGTATCATGAACCCCCTGGGGTAAGGGCAGATTCATTAATCTTTTCGGCTCAATTACCCCAGCCGGCTCACGAATACTCGACATTCGTATCACGAACCCCCTGGGGCAAGTGCAGATTCATTGATCTTTTCGGCTCAATTACCCCAACCGGCTCACGAATACTCGACATTTGTATCATGAACCTCCTGGGGCAAGGACGGATTCATATAGGATATTCAATTTTAATATCGCAACAGGAAATTTTCATTTTCTAAAAGTTCAAACACAACAACCATTATTACCCAACGCAGTGAAAGCCATAAAACTTCATTAACTTAACCACACAAATTCTGTATAAGTAGTAGCGAAATCACAAGGAAATTTTCATTAATAAATTGCATGCAAATAGTAACCAATTTATACATGAAAACTACCCTGAACTAGCAAAACACTACCACAAAGCAAAAATAAAAAGAAACAAACAAACAAGTGTCCCCCAGATCATTTCTCGGTGTCGGATTCAAGTGGCTCAACGTCCACCTGCTCGTAAGGAATCGGCAAATCCAATGTAATCCCAGCAGCAACAAGGGCTTTGAGCCACCCATGTTTGAACCCCCGATTCTCAAAATTTGGGGACTTCATCAATATATTCCGTCAAAGCGGCACTTCTTCCGGCCTCAAAAGCATTAGACTCAGTTTTTTCCATGGCCGCCTTGAGCTCCTCATGCTGAGCCTCCGCCTCCGCAAGCGCGTCCTTAGTAAATTTGAGCGCTTCCTCGCTCGCGTTCGCCCTAGACTCAGCGTCAACACGAAGTTGTTCTGCGGTGCAAGCCCTTTCCTTCTCCACCTCGGCTCTCGCACTCTCCATCTCAGCTCTCATTATTTCAAACTCCGCCCTACTCTTTTGACTGTGCACTTCTGATTGCAAGCGGTCAATTCTTCCCAGAGCATCACGCAGGCAACGGCCCAAGTCGTTGATCCTTCCGATCATCTGTAAAACAAGTCGGCATCATTAGATACCCTTAAACAAATTCAAGAAAAATTGAGGTGACCTACTAGGAGAGCCGACTGAGCAGATAAGGCTACGACCATTATATCCGGAACGGCGCCAAAGGCCGCATTGTCCGCCGGCAAAGAAATTGAAGCCGCCAGACTCAACGCCACGGCCGGATCCTCAATAGCTAAAGCGTCGGAAGATATCGGCGCATCCCTGATTTTTGGCCGAATAACAAAAGGCACCACGCCCGATTCCTCAAGGCGAGGCCGTTTACTTTCAGAACCAATTTCTGAACTAACCTCTCCTTCGGTGCTCCTCTTTTGGCCCCGCTACTCCGAAATCTGCTGCTCCCCACCGACCTGTTCACCCTCTTTCTCCGCTTCGGCCGCAGCAACCTCAACTGTCCCTTCAATAACGGGTGCGAAGGGTTTGGCCAAACTGGGATCGAAGCCGGCTGCTTCGGCCTTTTTTCGAGCAGCCAATCGCTTGGCATTTCTTCTGCGCGCCATCTGCGAGAGGCTTTCCTTTGCCATACCTTTGAAAAAGTCGCCGGGTAGATCTCCTAAATTCACGAAAATATCTCCGGATGAGAACTCTGCTCGGCCTGAAGTGGATGGTGAGGAAGGATGGTTGAGTCCGTCAGCCGCAAACGACGAACGGACGGCCTCGTCGCCCTCTTCAGCAATCTCTACCGCCGACTCAACCTGTTGCCCCGAATCGGAAGCTTCGAGACCAATTTGCCTAAGGTTCTTGAAATCGGGAAAGATAAGAGCCGAGAGATGCTGATCTCCGGGTGGAATTGGGATGTTGTCCGCGGCCGAGAATGTAGTATAAGTAGGTTCGTACCGAAGGAGGATGTGAGCGGCTCTCCCCTGTCTTTGCACGTTTGGGCATCCGAAATATCCGAGTGCAATCTTGATTTCCCTGAAGACCACGTCGCCAACTGAACTCAGAATCTTCTTCAGTTTATTACCTGCAAAAGATGGGGACTAATTAAGGCAAGAGAGCCGATTGAAAGACAGGTCAACAAACGTAAGATATTATGTGGCCACCTGGGTCACCCCTATGTCTGGGAATGGGGTCTAGGCGATCTTCGCCTTCGGCGAACTCCCAATTACCTTGGACATTGACCATTACATCGTCAACCCTCTTACCCTAACTGGCAAGCATAGTCACCAAGTGATGGTCAATATCCTTGGCCCTGAGAAAGTATTGTCCCAGCCGACCAGAAGATTTGGCCAAAGCATAGCAATGCCGAATGACAGGAACTCCAAGATTCAGCCCAAGGTGTCGAGTCAATTCTACAACCCCCATAATGATTCGAAAGAAATTCACATTGGGTTGAGAAGGATTCAGACCCCAATACCGAAGGACGGCCCTGAGCAATGGATGTAAGGGGAAACGGACTCCACCCTCCGCGATGGACAAGAGGGGGAATACGATCGTATTTTGATCCCCCTTTTCCATATCAAGGGTACTGTCCTTTACAAGAGATAAATGGACATCGTCGGGAATGGAAAAGTGTCGCCGGAATCCGGAGATGCGACCCTCGTAAAGGAGGTCTTTCAAGTGTCTAGACATTTTTACGGGGATCCAAGGATTCGCCGAAAGTAGAAATAGCAAACAGAAAGTAGGATTACAAAGAAAAGGGAAGAAGACTTACGAGGAAAAGGCGAGACAGATGTAGACGGACAAAAGTTGCAGAAAACACGAGTCAGAGACGGGATACGCGGTGGCGGTCCAAAAATCTCTGATAGTCGAGCAAATGTGCACCCGAAAGGACTGAGGTTTCAAATCGTAATAAATGTGAGAGACACATGAGTGAGGCGGGAAAGTGTAATGATGAGCGAAAAGGTATGCGCCTTGTGACGTTTATATGGGAATACGCGAAGTCGCTTGATTTATTCTAAACTTTTCGAATTCTAAACCAAACACACCGATTAACTACCGTCAATAGCGAGTTCGGGGGGCCAATTGTGGGAGCCGAATAATTGGCAAATTCGAAGGGCCCATATTTTAAGGCTGACGGTGGCCGACTGAAGCCTGCAAGAGTAAAGGGCCGAATATGATAAGTAAGCCGAATAAAGAGAAGATCCTAGGGCCGAATAGTGAAAAGGGTAATGATTGAAAAGTAGGCCCTAGTCCCGAGAACCAGAAGAAACAGGAATAAATATAGGAACAACGGACTCTGAAAGGTATGTAAGAATCACTTCACAAGACTTAGTAGACAAGCTTTCTTGAGTAATGGAACTGACTTGTCCGTCAGAGTGCTAATTTCGGCACCCCCGACCGGAGTACTTGTTTCTTTGCAGGTGACTAGCTGAGGATCAGCAGCGTCTCCCAGGATCTGAAGAGTATTTCCAAACCACTTCCCCACACCGGCGATGCCACAAATGTCAGATCCATGCAAATCGCATGAACATTCCGCCATCGAAGCTGTACAACATGACTTCGCCATGGCCGTTTTCAGTCTTGGGGATTGATGTGATCGGGGCTGTCACTCCGAAGGGGTCCAATGGGCATGAGTATGTTCTGGTAGCAATAGACTACTTCACGAAGTGGGTTGAGGCCCAATCCTATGCGGTTTTGAAGGCATCACACGTTGCAAAGTTCATCAGGAACAACATCATCTGTCGCTACGGGGTCACGAACGAGATCATTTCAGATAATGGTTCCCACTTCAAGAAGGAGGTGATCGACTTGTTGGACAAGTACAACATGGCTCTTCATAAGTCATCCACATATCGGCTGCAAACCAACGGAGCAGTTGAGGCCGCCAACAAGAAAATCAAGCATATTCTGCAGAAAATGATGGAAACCTACTGGGACTGGCCAGATAAGTTGTCGTTTGCTCTGTGGGGCTACTGGACTTCAATTCGAACTTCTACTGGAGCAACTCCGTATTCCTTGGTCTATGGGATAGAGGCTGTTTTGCCTATCGAAGTTGAGGTTCCGTCTTTGCGAGTACTGGCCAAATTTTAGATAGCTGAGGCAGATTGGCAGTAGAGCAAATTTGAAGAACTCATGCTCTTCGACGAGCGAAGGCTGAAGGCACTGTACCATGTTCAGAGTTATCAACGAAGAATCGCCAGGGCTTTCAACAAGAAGGTTAAGTCTAGGAATTTGAAAGAAGGAGATTTGGTGCTCAAAGACAACCGAGCTCCCATCCACGACCCTAGGGGCAAGTTTAGACCCAATTGGACCGGCCCTTACATCATCAAGTCTATCTGGTCGGGTGGAGCTGTCGTTCTGATGGACCTAGATGGCCTAGAGTTCTCCCAATCGATCAACATGGACAAGTTGAAGAAATATTTTCCCTGAGAGGCTCGCTTGGCCGAAAACCCGAAAGGGCAACCTAGGCAAAGTTAGAGCATGAAAAATTTGAAATTATAAAAACTGAGCTCGCAAGGTTGAAAACCGGCAGAGGGTGGCCTTGGCAAAAGTTAGAGCGCAAAATGAGAGCGTTAATACACGAGTGAACCAGAGCCGAATGACGTAAGGCTTGATTCCCATCTTTGGGATACGTAGGCAACTTCATCCTGAAGTTCAGCCATAAACACTTCCCCGATCAACTTTGTCCATGTGATCATGTTTGGTCTCTTAGTCTATTCAACATCCAATAGCTCGGTTGTGATCTCCGGTGCAATGCTATTCAGACTCGGGGCAACTTTCTAGTTACTGGGATCCGGGGTTGCACATCTCAATGACAGATCTCAGGCATGTCCAGTTCTGATCCACATCGAAAATGGTTTTGAAAAGTTTTAATAAAAGTTGATATTAATCTTTTTTACAACTTAGACCATTTTTGGACCAAACGGAAAATTTTCAGTACCCACAACCTTCAATTTCATTGATTTCAACACAGAGTTCTCCTGCTCTTGAATACAAATTGAAGTTGCTTTTTTATTACATTCATAAAGAAAACTTGAAAGTTCTAATTAAAGAAAATAAATCCGAAGCATAGTCAAGTGTTCCTGCGCCCCCTCCCAGAGCTGGTCGAAGCCTCTGATGCCAAACAGGGCCCAACTTGTGCCTCTTCATTGAGCCAATCTATGCACTCATCAGAGAGGGTGCAACTGAAAGTAGAAGCGGGGGCTAGAAGCTCTCTCGTCCTCCATGCCATGGCATACCGGGCTAGCTGTGCGCCTCAGACCAGAAATGCAGCATGGTACTCAATCCCTTCTTCCGGGCAAGTCTGATCATGTCCGAACTGGCGCCAGAACCGGAACGAAAAGTAAAACATGTAGTGTGTTAAGCCTAACAACTGGATCCCGGGATGGCGGGTCATACTGTAACTCATTGCCGATAAATTGAGCCAAGGGTAGCGCCAAGCAATGTGGTCTGCGGACAAACTACACATCCAGTTGTACCACCATCCCTCATCCGGAGCATCGACTAGACGTTGCCGGCAAAAATAGCTGCAAGCTGAATATGCCGAACAAGAGTCCACAATCTTCAATTTGTCCATCAACCATATCTGGGAAGGATAAAAAAATGAGAGAATAAAGAATAGAGAGGTGTACGTTGAGAGAAAAAGTGAGCAGAGGGTTTTGAGAGAAAAAGCGAGCCTGAGGGCCGAATAATGTAAGCAATATATGTGAGATGGGGTGGAAAAATTACCTGCAATAGTAGTGGACTCCCCGCAAACCAAACCGTCTGCCGACGATGAAAAGCGTCTAAACCCATCAATGTCTCGGCCAATGTGATGGCAATGCAGCTTTTGCCCTCTTTCAGGCCCTCGGCGACCTCAATCAAATGAGTGCTAAACCCGCCGGAGCCCGGGGCAAGCAAGAAATGGGACAGCATGCACAAGCAAAGCGCATGTCACCGATAACCCTGCCAATGATGGTCGTCGCGGTCACCAGCATCAGAAAACCGACAAACCAAGCTTGGAATGTCCAGCTCCCTGTCGTGAATCAATAACCGAGCGTCATGCATAGTGAGTATGCACATCCGTCCTAAGGCTTGGACATAGCCGAAGCGGATTTGAGGCAAGATTTCTTCATCACACTCAGATTCCATTAACGCTCGGAAATCCTCGAAAGTGGGGCACATCTCTTGGCCACAAAAGCTAAAGACGTGCGTTACCGGATTCCAAAACCTTGCCGTGGCATAGAGGAATGGAAAACGCAGCAGGGTGCGACCCAACGTGAATAGTACATTTATGCCGAAGCCCCGGAAATTCAGCTTTTCTGAGCCATCCAAGTTGACAATCCAATTTGAGAGATTTTGTACAAGGAACTCTTCCATTTGGTACAAAATAGTGTTAAAATGAGCAAAACTACGAAGCTGGGGCTTTTGGAGAAGATAAGATGTGAGTGGAAGACAGGTGTCAACATTCTGGTGGTTCTTGCCATTTTTGGCCCATCATCCAAAAATAGTGCCGACCGACCACCATTTTTGGCCGATCGGCTAGTAGTGATGGCCGATGGCTATTTCTTGTGGCTGATGGCCTCTTCCTTTGGCCGATGGCCTTCCCTCTTATCATCAGAGATGTCTATTTGCTGAGGATGCTGAGAACTTGTGACTGGTTCCACTTCCAGTGCCTTCGGTGTTAATTTTGCGAAGTCACGCCTATTTGCTTATCGAGCTGTTGTACATTTGTTTATCAAGTTGTATTTCGTCCTCTTTAAGTCTTTGTTTTTCTTATTGAGTTGTATTTACACTTGGTTAACTTGTTAAGGTCTTTATTTTGCTTAAAAGTTTGATCTCATTTACATTGTTATGTAATGCGATGCGATGCGATGCATAGAATGTACAAATGCAACACTTTTTCAACAAGAAGTTTGTTATATTCCGTCATCTTTTCAAGTACATAGTTTTGGAGAAAATAAAACCTGCCTGCGGCAGTACAATGTGCTCAAACTACCAGTAAAAAGAAAAGTAAAACAAAAAAGGAAAAGCAACAAAGTGTCTGAACAAAGCAAAAAAGAAGAAAAGCAGCAAATGTCTGAATCGACATCAATGGTCTCAAGCACGGGGATCCGTCGGGGTCTTCTTCCTGGACGAAGGTCCAGGAGCATCGTCGCCGACTCCGTCATCCTCAAATGAATCCACCTCTGCCTCAGACTCATCATCGTCTGGAATCGGTGCACGTGAGCTGCTCCCAACATAAGTACGCCCGGCTTTGGTGCAGGGGTGTACTGTGGTCCCTGGCCCTACTCTCTCTGCTCCTTGTGTAGGTACAGAAGGCCCAGCTGGAGCACCTCCCGCGGCCGGAATCTGGAATGGGGCCTGAAAAGAACAGTGGGCAAATGCACCAGCCATACTATGCAAAATCAGGTATGAATACCGAACACAGTGTGTGAATATAATGTGTGAATACTGTGAGCAGTGTATCAGTACCGAATGCAGTGTATGACTTACAGTGTATCAGTGCCGTGAGTGCTGTGTATCAAGTGTCGTATTGATTTTACGATGCATCAGATCATGTGTGGAACAGAATGTGCAAAGTATTGAAACCGAGTTTGAAAGAACTTACCGGGATGCCATAGATGGTCAACAGGTCCAGGTTCCGTTGCAGCATCCCCATCACCGAGGCAGTCAGCTCTAGAGACTGGTGAGTGTACTCGATCGAAGCCTGCAAAAGTGTTGAAGGCATTAGTATTTTGCAGGATATCAAATGAATTGAAATGACTGTATAGAATGCAAGGTATAGTAATACATACCCGGGCCAAACCGTAAACTGGTTGATCAGCTAGGAACTCCGCTACCGCTCTCCCTTTTACTGACTTGCACGTCACATACTTCAGATCGAATTCGAAAAGGAGAAGCAACCAACGAGCTACCCTACCAGTAAGTGCCGATTTCTTGAAGAGATATTTGATGGGATCTGTAGACACCCCATTTTTTACCGTCCTCAAGACTTGGACGTCATTGTTTGAACACTCGATGATGATCCATGCTCGTGTTCATTTTGAGTTCCCGGAGGTCTCGGCTGCGCGCCTTGCCTTAAGATCTCTCAACTTGACTATTTAGTGCTTGGTTGTGGACCAAACACTTGTGTTTTTGCTTCTGAGGGAAGAGGGTGGCTTGTTGGCCATCCCCTCAACCCACCGGCCAAGGCTTGAAGCCATCGGCCCCTTTTTCTTGCCACCGGCCAAAAGTGTTGGCCGATCGGCACTGTTTTTGGTCGGTCGGCCACCTTTGTTGGTCAATTAGCCATATTTTTCGGCCAACCCCTTTCCATCTGCTTTTGGCAGATATTTTGTGCCAGTTAGCACAGCTAGCACGCACAATTACCCCCCTCCATACACGTGTGTGGAGGGATTTCAGCCTTGCTTAGCTTCTCCAAGAAGCTTTGCAAAATTGGTTTTCTATAAAAGGAGAGCCTCCTCTCCCTTTCTAGAGGTTCTAGAAATCTGATATACAAGTTAGATATAGCTCTCTCTCTCTATATATATATCTCTCTCTCTAGATTTGTGTGTGTGTTTGAGCTCAAAAGTGTGTTTTGTTCTTACTATTGCACATAAACACCTAGCAGTACACTATCCTTGGTTGCTGAGGCACTAGAAGGTTGATCGTAGAGTTCTTGAGATGGTTTTGATCCGAGGAAGTTGCGGGAGTTGGTGCTCTTGAAGGTGTTCTTCAAGGGTGAGCAAACTACTTTAGATACCTCTTTCTTGCTTAAGCTTTTAGACCTACTTGCATATTGTTTTAAGATTAGCTATAAACTATAAAAATTTCTGATTTTGTATGCTTAAGATGATTGTTTAAGGTCATTTTTTGGTTGGGGGTTGTCTACCCCCTCTTAGGCCTTGTTTGGCCTTATTTTGTGCCTTTGTTTTCGAG
Source organism: Camellia japonica (assembly GCA_030407325.1). Classification (NCBI taxonomy): domain Eukaryota; kingdom Viridiplantae; phylum Streptophyta; class Magnoliopsida; order Ericales; family Theaceae; genus Camellia; species Camellia japonica. The sequence goes on along the minus strand of JAPPVO010000002.1, from coordinate 211,826,704 downwards.
CTTTGGAACCATCTCATTTTGACCTTCTCACCACTAAAATCCAGAGGATTTTCAGTGGTGGAGAAGTGGTTTTAAGGTCCCAAGAAGGAGAGGGACACCCCCCTCTCCTTGTGTCTCATATGCTTGTGTTAAGGGCTTAGTATGGTAGCATGTATGCTTAGTTTGTTTTAGCACCATTTCAGTAGGTATTTAGTGTTATTTTGTCATTTTATACCTTTGTTTTGAGTTGGTTTAGTGGTCTCTTGCATGCAACATATACTTGTCTTGTAATCCCATGATTTGGCCTAACATGCATCATGTTGTGACATGCTATTTTAGCATGATTTTGGCTTAACTTCATGAAGCTTCTACCCTTGTTTTAACATGCTAAAGCTCTATTTTTCATTGTTTTGGTCATGCTTGCATTGTTTTGTATAGCTACCATACAATCTAGCTTGTTAGCTTTGGGTGCTTAAGTCACTAGCATGCTTTACATGGGCCATTTCAGTGATTTGGAATCATTTGTTACGTTATTTCAGTCCATATTTCATGCTTGTATGCTTGCATTTGTCATCCTTTCAATGCCTTGAAGAGTTGGTGTCTTATGCTCCATGATCGGGTCATTATGCATGCCTCTATGCTTAGGTCATTTAGATGCCATCTAAGTGGGTTTTTGAGTTTGTTTTGACATTCCATAACTCTAATTTGGTTGTTTAAATCATGCCATGTTTGGTTGTATTAGGTGTAGTGTAACACCTCTTTTGTAGCCTTGTATGCCTCATGTTTTGCTCCTTTGTTTTAGCTTGTTTTGGCTTTGGTCATTGCATGTTTTAGGTTCACTCTACCCTGATTTAGGACTGTTTTGGGTTATGCTTGGCATATGCTCTCTGTTTTGTGTAGCTTTGGTTCAAGTCCCTTGACTAGTCTTAGGCTTTAAGCTTCAGGCATGCCATGCTTGACTTGTTTATGTGATTTGGCATCACTCCTAGCATCATTTCAGAGCATGTAATGTTGTCACATTTGCATGCTTTTCATTTCTTTTAAGTGTGCTTAAAAGTTGCCCTTTTATGCTTAAGTGTTAGGCCAATTGGCATGCACGTTTGTATGTACTTTTGTCTTCATTTCCATAGCATTTTGGCCACTAATTTGGACCTATTTGAGAGCTGTCCATTTTGGTTTAAGACCATCACCACATGTTGTTGCATGCTTGCCTTGCATGTTGTCACATGCTTGTTGCATATTTGGTAAAATTACATGTTGTAGCATGCTAGTTCAATTGCGCATTGTTATATACTTGGTCCATGACATGTTGTTGCATGCTTAAGTTGTAATGCATTTGGCATGCATTCTCTTTTTTAAATTGCTTAACATGTTGTTACATGTTTGCCTCACATGTTGTTGCATGCTTGAATGTTGTCACATGCCTTGCATGTTTGCATGCTTGTTTAGTTACATGCTTGTTTGCATGCTTGTCGTTGCATATTGTTATATCCTAATTACCTTGTATAGCATTGTTGCTTGCATGCTCATGTTGCATTAGTTTGCTTGCATATTAGGTTACATTGCATTGCATTTGTCATGCTCATGTTACATTGACTTAACTTGCATGCTTAGGTACCATTACATTGCATTGAGTTAGCATGCTCATATTGCATCGCATTGGTTGCATGTTTTGCATTGTTTTTTGGCATACATGCATCGCATTGTGTTTGGTTTGGGTTGTCAAGCCAAACACGAGGAGTGAAGGACATTTCGTACTGGAAGTGATGAAACGTGCCTCAATCCTCGGTCGCCGACATTCTTGATCCAACATGATAGGGTGTGAAGCATTCATATGTGTTTTGTGCATCCATTTCACATTAATGTACACACTTGGCTCTTTTGGCCGTCATGCATTGAAATGCATGATTGGTGGCCCGAGGGTCGAGGACTATACTCCCTTGAGTTCATGACATGATAGGGAGATTGGTAGTGCATACATTGTGTTGTAAATGCATTGCGATGCTCTGTTTGTCCTCTGCTGTAGCAAAATAGCATTCTGTAGGAAGATATGGCCGGTCGGCCATCTTCAATGCCGGCCGACTATGCATTGTTGGCCGAGATCCCCACAAATTGTCGATGACCAGTTCCACTTGGCCGGTGACCTCCCACAACACTCAGGGAGTGGTTCCGAAGCATCCTTGAGACTTGTGTAGTTTTCAGAGATGTAGAGCAGTGTAAATAGAGGCAGCATGAGCATGGCGATAGATTTTTGAGCGAAGCCGAGCATGCATGCATTTGTCCCTCTTCCGAGGCCTCTTTACTGCTTTAGTAGCTTAATTAATTTGTTTAATTAGTTAAGTGTTGTGTAATAATTAATTAGTTAGTAAGTTAGTTAATTAGATGATTTGTATTATTCTTTCGGACCCTCTGTCGAGTGGGCGAATTTTGTAATAAGTGTGCGTGAGTGTGTGAATGTCTTCCAACCCTACGTCTTTCTCCCTTTTACTTAACCGCTTATGATGGTTAGATTTAGGGCATATTTCAATTAGCATACTTATGTTTGCATGTTTGCATTCATTCATTTGTCTTGCATGCACCAGGCTCAGCGCATCATACTAACTACATTGTATTTCAATACCGATTTGAATACATGATTATCAAGTTGCATCTCATATGCCATTTTAGAATAGCCGAGCCTATTTCTAATTGCATTTTGCATGTGTTGCATTAGCCATCTTAACATAAACTAGGATCATGCATTGATTAATGACTAGTTTCTGTTTTGGCTCGGAGTACTCGGTAAGCTTTTTATGCTTTAGCATCTTGCATGAGTGTGAGTGTTGCCATGATAGCATGCTTACCATAAGGCTATTTGCTTATGTGATATAACTGCTTGAATGCCTGTGGGTGAAGGTTAGATTACTTGAATTAGAACAATTCATCGAAATGTGAGTTTTAAGCCCACTTGAGAGTGGCAAAATCATGTTGTTTTCTAAGCCCACCTAAGGGTGGAAAATCCACGTCTTAGCCTACTTGCGAGTAGCACCTTCAAACAATTTTCAAACAAACGGCTATGCGATGCTTTGTTCCAAATTAGGCGATCTAGTCTATACTTGTGCGTTGTGCGCATCACATAGTAATTCTAGCTAAATAACCGGAGTAAGAACGCATGTGTTTTCCAAAACAAGATATCATGCTTAGTACAGACCGATCGTTGATCGGACGAGCGGGGGTGCTCATAGATGGCCTTCCCCAATCGTACCCAAGTTCCCGAGCCGAGGCAACTTTGGTGATGACGGACACGTGGCCTTAGGCACGAGTCAAGGTTTCCTAAATTTTCCAAAATAAAATATTTAGGTGGTGACTCTGTATCTGGTAAAGTAGTTAATGTTTGGCACTTCTTTCTTAAAAATCAATTTTCCAAAAAGATTTGCCGGATTTGGACTCTTTGGTGATTTATCAATCTCACATTGCACATTGTGAGATCAGATTCAGAACCGTGATATTTGAGTCCGAACTGTAGCATGAGGCCCTCGGGGCGTGTCTATAGGATCTAATCTCGAAACCAACATTACAGAGTGAGCTAACAGGTAGTGCCGCAGCTTCTTGGTAGCCCATACCAAGGCCAGACAAGCCTTCTCCAGCGGAGTGTAGCGGGTCTCGTAATCCAGCATTTTCTTGCTCAGGTAGTAGATAGCTCTCTCCACTTTGTCCTCAAACTCTTGTGCAAGCATGCAGCCCATTGTAGTTTCAATCACTGAAAGATACAGAATCAACGGTTTTCTCGGCTTAAGTGGTGACAACGCAGGTGGGTTCTGTAAATATTGCTTGATCTGCTCAAAAGTTGCTTAGCATCAGCCGTCCCATTGGAACTTCGTTCCTTTTTTCAGGAGACCAAAGAGTAGTTCACAAGTCAAGGTTAATTTTGAGATAAACTGTCTTACGAATTGCACTTTACCCAGAAAGCCTCGCACCTCCTTTTCAGTCTTTGGTGGTGGCGTTTCTAAGATGGCCTTGATTTTGGAAGGGTTGACTTCGATGCCCTCTGTGTGATCAAGAACCCTAGCATTTTTCCTGCTGTAACACCGAACGTACATTTCTGAGGATTCAGCATCTGTTGAAAGAATTTTTGCAAGGCGGTGTAGTGGCCCTCTCTTTCTTTGGATTTGACAATCATGTCGTCCACGTACACCTCAACCTCTTTGTGAATCATGTCGTGCAATATTGTGGTTGCAGCCCGTTGATATGTAGCTCCAGCATTCTTCAACCCAAATGGCATCACCCTATAACAATAGGTCCCCCACGAGGTGGTAAAAGCAGTCTTCTCTCGGTCTTCAAGTGCCATCAATATCTGATTGTAGCCTGAAAACCCATCCATGAACGAGAGCAACGCATGCCCAGTAGTGAAATCCACTAATTCGTCGATATGCAGCAGAGGAAAGTCGTCCTTCGGACTGGCTTTATTCTAATCCCTGAAGTCCACAGACACCCGAATTTTGCTATCCTTCTTCGGCACCGGAACTATATTGGCCAACCAAGTTGGGTATTCAGATACCAGCAAAAACCCTAGGTCAATTTGCTTGGTGACCTATTCTTTGATCTTGATAGCCCAGTCCGGGCGGATCCTTCTGAATTTCTGCTTAACAGGTCGGGCCTCTGGGTCAAGAGGGATCCGGTGCTGTACAATCTCAGGATCGATTCCAGGCATGTCTTCGTCGGACCACGCGAAAATATCTTTGAAATCTTTTAATAAAGCGACTAAGCGCTCGCGCTCCTCCGAAGACAACGTGGACCCGATCTGGACCAACCGCGGGTCCTTCTCAGTACCAACATTAATTTGGGTAATTTCATCAACCAAGGGTTTTACAAACCTCTCCTGCTCTTGTTCTAGCAAATATTTCAAAACCGGAGGAATTTCTTCCTCGTCGTTTTCATCGAAATTTTGAAAGTCTGAATTAATGCAATAAATCAAGGGCACAAAAAAATACTCAAAAGCCACAGCTATTCCATTCTCATTAATCAGTTCCAAGTTGCCTGATTCCTCTGTTACAACAGACTCAAAGGAAAAAGAAAAAGACGACCTTGACAGGACTGTGGCATCCGAGTTATCACGCCTAGGAATACCAGACTCAAACTCAGAAGAGCTGGAACCTGATTCCAACTACACAGACTCGGTGGAATCAGATTTCAGCTCACTACCTGACCTGGTGCTGCTTGATAAGAATCCCTCATCGTATTGCCAGACGAGGGAGGGTGCAATGGATGCATCCAAAATGTTTGAAGGTGGGCTCGCTACCATTTCATTCCCGATCATGGTCACTGAGAGGTCAACCCCCGAGCACTCATGTACGATCGAAGGATCTGAAAGTAGACAAGCCAGTGCTACCCCCATTTCAATCTCGGTGCTCTCGGAATCTACTTCCTTGCACTGCTCAACCTCAGCTAATGGGTCTGTCTGCTCCTCGGCAACATCATCCCCGGACAACTGCAGATCAAAGAAGATCTCAAATCCCAGTAGGCGCCTTCTCTCTGTATTCAGCCATGGCTCGGGGAAGCCGTAAAATGGAAAGTCTTCCCCCTCCTAGATGAAGCGTCCGTTTAGGGTGCCCTGGATAGGCCGATGCATCAACTCAAAATGCTTCCCTACCTGCTTAGCTCTGGCTCTACCGGCCATTTCTTTGCCCTTTCTCACCTAGTCCTCTTTGGTGGGCAGATAACCCAAACCAAAGGTATGCGGGTTGTGCGGCACTCCGGCCCATGCAGTAATGCCCTTCCGGTCACTTCTTCCTAGTCCTATTCTAGGGATGTGCTGGAGCTTATTCGTGAGGTACACTGACTACATGCTGACATATAACCCCTCATCAACAACTAAAATATTCTGAACAACCCGGGCCTTGGCTAGGGTGAATCCCGACAGAAACACATCCACCATGCCATGCTCAATTTCCAAAACTGGTGTAGACACCACTGGCGGTGGATGGATTGACGAATTTCCAAAAACAATAGCCACCGCCTTCCCGTGGGGGTATTTGAGCATTTGGTGCAGGGTAGAAGAGACTGCCTTCACCTGGTGTAGCCACGGCCGCCCTAGGAGTAGATTGAAGGTTGTGGAAACGTCCAAGACATGAAAGTCAACACCGTGTTATCCTGGACCAACCTGGGTTTGGATCTACACAGTCCCCTTCACCTCTCTGCTTGTATTGTCATAGGCGCTTATCACCTAGGTAGTTGGCACGAAGTCTGCGTGTTTCAACCCGATTGCATATGCCGTCCTCAACGGGAACACATTAATGGCGGATCCCGTGTCGACAAGAACCACTGGTATCCATTTATCCCTACACTACACAGAGATGTAAAGCGGTTTGTTGTGATTTGCGCCCTCAGGCGGCAGTTCTTTGTCAGAAAAAGTCAACGTCGGGGAAGCTTCTCCTAGAAAGACCAGTCCTACCAGCTGTTCAGGCATGGTGTCTATTGAGAGTTTGGCCTTGTCCATTGCAGAGAGGACAGCCTGTCTATGAACTCTAGAAGCCATAAGCAGTCCCCAGATGGAGATGTCTGCTTGTATCTTTTTCAGCTGTTTCAGCACAACCTCTTCTTTGAGTGACTTTTCTTTCTGTTTCTCCGCTTCCTTGTCCTTCCTGGACGCTTCTGGTTGATCTAAGTGCGGGGGCTTGAAATACCGCCCGTTTTTAGTCATGAGGTCAACCTCTCCCACATACCAGGTATCATCCGGCTGGCTTTGTCCCCAGTCTTCATCTGTGTGAGCAAGACATAGGTCGTCATCTTCCCACCACATGCCATCGGCAGCCGATAGACACCTATCCGGCTCCGTTACAACTGTTCCTATGCCCACAGCACCTTGCGTTCCTGTGTCCGCAGCACGTTCCGTTCCTATGCACACAGCACGTTCTGTCCCCGCAGGGGCTTTGGCCTTTCTGACTCTCTCAGAATCCTCGATCCTTTCCTGCTCAGACTGCTTCAGTGCAACCTGTTGTTCAGTATCTTCTATACTCAAACTGCTCTGGTCCCGAGCAAAATTCTTAACACCAGTGCTCTCCGACGGTGCAAACTGATTCCCGGCCCTTTCGGCCACTGTTGATGTCCTTGTCCCTGACAGGCCCCATTCTAGCTGAGGTTGTTCAACAACATCGGGCTGGTCGTCAAGCCACCCAGTAGACTCCGCTGACCCATCCAGATCAAACTAGTTGACTGTCACGTCTCCCAGATCCTATTCGTTGAAAAACTGAAGGTTAGCAAAGTCCTCCTCTAGTTCTACCAGGTTATCCAGCCCCTGATTAGGTCCATCCTCCCGTACTACACAAATCTCTGCCCCCATTGGCAATTCCACATTCGGCCTAGCCTGGCCTGCTGATGTGATGTAACCGCTCGGGTTGTATATGAAGCTCGCAGATTCCTCAGGCTCTGTACAGCCATTCTCATTTGCCTCCACAGTCGACCCAATTCTATCTTCGATAGCCACGACCACCGTTTCTGGTTGGGTTTGGGAGATGTCCAACATGCACAAGTCAGTGCTGTCAAGAATGAGCACCTCCGGCTTGGGTAGGTGGGAAGGGTTGATATATATGCTAGGGTTGTATGACACAACCTAGTTTGGATTAGATTAATGCATTCGGGAGGTGGAGCTTGGTTGTGTGGTGGGAGAGGGTTGGTTATGACATTCGGTTTCTCCAGAGGCACGATCACCCTATTGTCAATGAGATCCTAAATCTTATAACGCAATCTAAAGCACTGGTCGGTATCATGACCATGCTATTGGTGAAAGGCGCAGTACTTCGCTGGGTTATGAGAGAGGGGAAGATTACTTGGTAAAAGTCGCGGCTCTAGGGGCTTCAGGTGTCCCTTCCTGATCAAAACCCCTAAAGCTTTAGACGGAGACATGTATAGTGGGGTGAAGGTTCTTTGGCCTCGAGGTGCGAATTTGGTTGTTTGCGAGCCACTTCCGGACACACCGGTGAATGGTGTAGCTACAAGGGTTCTTGGGATGGTGGTGGTGGTGACCACACTCACATCTGAAGCTCTGGCAACTGCAGTACTGCTTGTGCCTGCATTCATACTACGGTTGAATGCCCTCTTGGGCTGCTCTCTCTCATGATCGATGAGGCCCTATTTCATAGCGTCTTCGATCTACACCTCTATCTCATGTAAATCTTCAAAGGTGGGGAGGGGGAGAACGATTATCTTCTGCATGAGCTTGGGCTGGAGGTTGCACACAACCATTCGGATCTGATCCTTGTCAACAGGCCTGATGGTCATTATCGAGGCCTTGGCCCTCCACCGGGTCACAAAATCGGAGAAGCTCTCCGTCGACTCTTGCCTGGTTGTCTCGAGATCACGAGTCATGACCTCGGTCTGTATATTATAGGAGTATTGAGCTATAAAGGCCTCAGGCATCTACACCCGACAGGGTCCGGCCAAACAGGGAAAGCTTCTGCAATCTGGAGAGGCCCATCGGCCTTAGTATGTCTGAAAACAGCCGCAAATGCACCATAGGATCTCCAGACCCGTCGAAACGGTCTATGTGCGGCATTTTAAACCGGTCTGGCAGAGTCACGGCCGAGTCGGTATACCCGTCCTCTATATCTGGGATGGACTTCACACCCTGGGACTTCTTAAACAGCTTTTCTAGCTTGCTCAGTTTTAGCGCTGTGGGGTCCACTTCGAATTCAAAGGGAGAATCCGGTAGGTTAGTGGGTGTTTTGGATAGCTAAGGTAGAACCGGGGATGTCCGTATCTTCCTGGACATTTGCTGTCTCCCCAAGTATTGGAACTCTTGCTGGGGGAGGAGGTTGGTGAGAAGCAGACGCCCCGGTTTGCTGCTGTAACCTGGTAATTAACTCTGCCTATTGGGCCATGACCTCGGCCTGTTGTTTGGCAAATTCTGTTTGACGAGCATCATCCAGCTGCATGGTTTTCATACTTTCCTTGAGCTGACCCATCATCTCTTCTAAGCCTAACATATTGTGTTGGTTTATCTGAATAACCGGTATATCTGTCCCTGCAGTAGAAATTGAGACCTCGGCCTGACTGTTCACTGGTGGGGTAGACCACTGGCCTGGCGACCGCTGTACCGATACATTGCGCCTTTTTGATCTCCGTCTAGTAACTGGGGGTAAAGAAAGGAACACTGCTTGTCCGTGTATCAGATCCCTGGATTGATTAAGTCTACGACCTCTAACCCAGAGTGCTCGAGGAATATCTGCCTAGTCGGTTTCAATTGTGCTAAACTACCTCGTAAAAAGATAAATAAAGCATAATAAGGAAATAATGAACAAAAAAACAGACAGCATAACAGCTTAAGTAAAGACAACACACAGGTGGCAAATACAAGCTGGAAGAACTGTTCTCAACTACTTATCACTGTTCCCAAATTACTGCCCCAAATCTGAATCCAATACCCGCAGGTAAAACTGATTCCCAAATACTGATGCTCGTAGGCCTGATACCCAGACTTGCAAACTGATACGTGCATTCCTGTAGAGACGCACTCTAAAAGCACATAACAAGCAAGTGAGAGCCAAAACACCCCTATGGAAGGGTAGGGTTTCCCTGTCCTATTTTTTCAGGAACTAGGATTTCACTACGCACGCAACGGTTTCAAACAATCTACAATCGGGTAAGCAACTTGTCCTAGCTTGGAATAGTCACTATAGATTCCGATATGCACTAGGTCGAATGGTCAAAAAATGGTGCCCCGGTAAAATCGGGTTTGTGTTCCCGTCGTGGCAGAGCCCGCCACTGGTCAGCCTTATGGCACGCTTCTCAAAGCAAGCCTCCGGTAAACCGTTCAGGAATAGCATACGGCAAACACAGTGTCCTAGGCGCACCAATGCAAATGCAATGCAAAGAAACACATAAGTGCAATCAAAACAAGATATCATGAGTTCAAGTCAAGTTCTCTAAGTCCCCAGCAGAGTCACCAGAAACTGTAGGCGTGCCCTTTGGGCTTCATGCTACAGTTCGGACTGAAATGTCACGGCTCTTAATCTGATCTCACAATGTGCGATGTGAGATTGATAAATCACCAAAGGGTCCAAATCCGGCAAATCATTATGGAAAACTCATTTTTAAGAAAGAAGTGCCAAACATGGACTGCTTTGCTAGATACAGAGTCGCTACCTAAATATTTTATTTTGGAAAATTTAGGAAACCCTGACTCGTGCCTAAGGCCACGTGTCCGTCATCACCAAAGTTGCCTCGGCTCGCGAACTTGGGTACGATTGGGGAAGGTCATCTATGAGCACCCCCGCTCGCCTAATCAAAGATTGGTCTGTACTAAGCATGATATTTTGTTTTTGAAAACACATGTGTTCTTATTCCGATTAATTAGCTAGAATTACTATGTGATGCGCACGACACACAAGTATAGACTAGATTGACTAATTTGGAACAAAGCATTGCATATCCGTTTGTCTGGAAATTGTTTGAAGTTTGCTATTCGCAAGTAGGCTAAAATGTGGATTTGCCACCCTCGGGTGGGCTTAGAAAACATGATTTGCCACTTCAAGTGGGCTTAAAACTCGCATTTGATGAATTGTTCCAATTCAAGTAACTTAACCTTCACCCATAGGCATTCAGGCAGTTATATCACATAAGCAAATAGCCTCATGGCAAGCATGCTATTATGGCAACACTCACACTCATGCAAGATGCTAAAGCATAAAAAAGCTTACCTAGTACTCCAAACCGAAACAGAAACTAGTTAGTAATCAAATGCGTGATCCTAGTTCATGTTAAGATGGCTAATGCAACACATGCAAAATGTAACTAGAAATAGGCTCGACTATTCTAAGATGGCATATGAGATGCAACTTGATACATGTATTCAACTTGGTATTGAAATACAATGCAGTTAGTATGATGCGCTGAGCCCGGTGCATGCAAGATAGATGAATGATGCACGCATGTGAGCATAAGGTATGCTAAATGAAATATGCCCTAAAACTAACCATCGTAAGCAGGTAAGTAAAAGGGAGAAAGAAATGGAGGTTAGAAGACATGCATTACACACACGCACACTTATTACACAATTATGCCCTCTCGACGAAGGGACCGAAAGAATAATACAAATCAACTAACTGACAAGCTAATTAATTAACTACATAACTAAATCGAAATAAATAGCTATTCTAAGTTATTAAAACACTGAAATGGCCTCGTGACGATGGATGTATGAGCGCTCGGTCGGCTTTGCTCGGAAATCCATCGCCATGCTACACGTTGCCTTTGTATGCACTACTCTGTACCTCTGAAGACTACACAAGTCTCTATGATGCTCCAGAATCACTTCATGTACACTGTGAAAGGCCATCGGCCAAGAGGAGTGGTCATCGGCCAATGGGAAGGTGCCATCGACCAATTATGATGCTATCGGCCAACAATGGTTAGCCGATTGGCACTGAAAGTAGCCAACTGGCCATTTCTTCCTGCAGAATGTTGTTTTGCTGCAGCAGAGGACAAACAGAGTATGGCAATGCATTTACAAGGCAATGTTTGCACGACCACCCTCCTTACCATGTTTGAGACTCAAAGGAGTGTAGTCCTTGACCCTCGGGCCATCAATCACGCATTTCAATGCATGATGGCCAAAGGAGCCAAGTGTGCAAATCAATATGGAATGAATGGACCAAAACACACATATGCCTCACACTCTATCATGTTGGATCAAGAGTGCCGGCGACCGAGGATTGAGGTACATTTCGTCACTTCAAGTACGAAACGTCCCTCATTCCTCATGTTTGGTTTGACACCCCAAACCAAACACAATGCAATGGAAGTATGCCAAATACAATGCAAAGCATGCAACCAATGTAGTGCAACATGAGCAATGCTAACTTAATGCAATGCAACCTAAGTGTACAAACTAAGTTAGTGCGACATGAGCATGTCAAGAACCATGTGAACAACTCAAACACGCAATCTCAAATACAATGGGACAAGCATGCTATAGTAATGGACCATGTAATGCAAGGCATGCAAATATCATGAAAGCAAACATGTTTAACGGACTTAGATCAAAAGGACAGACCTTGGCCATGCCCAATTAGTGGCCAAGACACCAAAACCAAGGCACCAAAAGGGCAAAACACACATGTACACACATTGGTCCATAAACTATGCAACAATGCACAATCCTCAAACATGAGCGAGATGTGATAAACATGAGAATGTGATAATGCAATAAGCTCTGAAATCAGGTGAGGAATCATGCCAAATCATGTCCACAAGTCAAGCATACCATGTCAAAAGGCCCAAAGCTCAAGGTTAGCAAGGGGCTTGTACCAAGGCTACAAGAAACAAGCCTCAAAGGGCCAAGGTGAACCAAAATAGTCCGAAGGCGAACTAAAATAAGGCTAGAACATGCATGAACCTAGCCAACACAAGCTAAAACAAAGGATCAAAAGCATGAAGCATGAAAAGGCAACAAAGAGGTGTTACACAACATCTATTAAAACCAAACATGGCATGAATTACCTAATAAAAAAAAAAGTTATGGCATGTCAAAATGAGCCCAAAAACCCACTTAGATGGTATCCCAATGACCTAATCATGGAGGCATACACAGAGTCCAATCTTGAAACTTAAAGCAACAACTCTTCAAAGCATTAAAGAGATGACAAATGTGAGTGTATGGCTACACTATATGGACTGAAATATGATTTCAAATGATGCCAAATCATGAGAATGGTCAAAGCAATGCATGCTAGTAACTTGGACACTCAAAGCCAACAAGCTAGGTTGAACCATGGCTATTCAAAACAATGCACACATGATCAAAACAACACCAAACAGAGCTTAAACATGGTAAAACATGGCTAAAAGTTCCTTTGGGTTGAGCCAAAATAGACAAGCATGGTGGTCCAAATGCATGATACATGTTGAGGGAATAGAGAGGATTGCAAGACAAGTGCATGGTACATGTAAGAGGCTATCAAACCAACTTGAAACAGTGGTACAACATGGAAAAATAACACCAAATACTTGCTGAAATGGAGTTAAAGCAAGCTAAGCAAGCATGCTATGATTATGAGGCACTTATGCTAGCAAATGAAAGAGAAGGAGAGGGGGGGGGGGTGTCCCTCTCCTTTTCAAAACTCCAAAACCACTTCTCTATCACTGAAAATCCATTGGATTTCAGTGGTGAGAGAGTCAAAACAAGATGGTTCCAAAACTCAAGAAGAAGGTACAAAATGAGGCCAAACAAGGCCTAAGAGGGGGGTAGACAACCCCCAACCAAAAAGTGACCTTAAGAAACTATAACAAGCATACAAAATTAGAACTTTTTGTAGTTTAGAGTCAAGCTTGAAACAATATGCAGGTATGTGTAAAGGCTTAAGCAAAAATGGGGTATCTAAATGTAGTTAGCTCACCCTTGAAGAACACTTTCAAGAACACCACTCCAGCAGCTTCCTCTGGTAAAAAAACACTCTAAGAACTCCAAAACCAACTCTTTAGCACCTCAGCAACTCAAGGATGGTGTATCACAAGGTGCCTTAGAGCAAAAGTATGAACAAAACACACTTTAGAACATAAATACACACACAAATGTAGAGAGAGTGAGATATAGAAAAAGAGATATATATATCACTTCTATATCAAATTTCTTGGAACCCTGAGAAGGGAGGAGGAGCCCCCTTCTTATAGAATTCCAAATCTAAGGCTTTTTGGAGAAGCTAACATAAGGTGCAAAATTGTGCATGCCAGCTGTGACAGCTGGCAGAAAATATCTGCAAAAAGCAGATGAACAGGGTTCGGCCAAAAAATATGGCCGATTGACCAAAAAAGGGGGCTGACCAACCAAAAAAAGTGCCGATCGGCCAACTCTTTTGGCCGATGGCAAGAAAAAGGGACCGATGGCTTCATGCCTTGGCCGATGGCTTCATGCCTTGGCCGATGGGTTGAGGGGATGGCCAACAAGCCACCCTCTTCCCTCAAAAACAAAAACACAAGTGCTTGGTCCACAACCAAGCACAAAACAGTCAAGTTGAGAGATCTTGAGGCAAGGCGCGCGGCCGAGACCTCCGGGAACTCAAAATGAACACGAGCATGAATGATCATCGAGTGTTCAAACGATGACGTCCAAGTCTTGAGAACGGTAAAAAATGGGGTGTCTACATGGGGCGGAATCGGATCCGCTGGGATGTCCACATTTTCCTAGACATTGGCTATGGGAACATGATCTCTATGTACTGGAATATCTACAGGAGGTGGGTGGGATGCAAAAGCTGTTGCCTTATGTGGTTGCTGTTGCTGTTGTTGTTGAAGCCTAGCAATCAGTTCAGCCTGTTGGGTTGCAATCTCTGTTTGGCGAGCGGTAACCTCTACTTGGCGAGCAGTATCCCGCTGCATGACCTCGATGGTCTGTTGGAGTTGACGCATCATATCCTCCATATTGTCTACGGGGTGCTGATCTATCAGATTCGGTGTGTATTCTCTTCTGAGGTGGAAGTAGAAAACTGAACTTCGCTGAGAACGGGCCACTGACGAACCGGTGAATTATGACAAACTCTCCTCCATCTTGTAATCGGGGGTAGCGAAGCAAACACTGGTTGTCCTCTCACAAGATCCCCAGATCGATAAAGCTGCCTTACTCTGGTCCAGAGTGCTTGGGAGGTAACTGCCTCGTCGGAAGCAATTGTGAAAATACTACCTTGGAAAAAAAAATAAAGCAAAAAGAAAAGAAACAACAATCAGCAAACGCACAGCACCTCGGCTTAGACAGAGATAACACACAGTTGAAATCATAAGCTGGACAATCTGTACTCAAACACTGATTTCTGTCCCAAATTTCTGCCTGAAAACTGGTACCCCCAAACTGATAGCTAGACTTGCAACTGATACATACATTCCTGTAGAGTCACACTCTAAAAGCACATATCAAGCAAGTGAGATCCAAAACACCCCAATGGTGGGGTAGGGTTACCCTGTCCCAATTTCGTCAGGAACTAAGGGTTCACTACGCAAGCGAATGTTTTCAAACAAACCTACATTCGGGTGAGCAACCTGTCCTAGTTTGGAACAGTCTCTAAGGCCTCCGATATGCAACTAGTTCGATTGGTCAAAAAGGGTGCCTCGGGAAGACCACCTAATATACCTCTCGCTCCTAACATTGAGAAGTGAAAGGAGGATCAAACGGTACAACGCTAGTCCAGATCCAAGGTTTGTGTTCCCATCATGGCAGAGTGTAACACGCCCGCGTGGGGGGGCCCGTGCTACAGTTCGGACTCTCCGTTTTTGTTTGTTGCGGTTCGTAATCTGAACCAAAGAGTCCAACTCTGGCAAATCGTTTTGAGAAAACAATTTTTTGAAAAGTAGTGCCAAACATGGACTGCTTTGCCAGATACATAGTCGCCACCTAAATATTTTTTAAAATGGGAGAATTTAGGAAACCCTGACTCGGTGCCGAAGGCCACGTGTCCGTCATCACCAAAGTTGCCTTGGCTCGGGAGCTTGGGTACGATTGGGGAAGGTCATCTATGAGCACCCCCTCTCGCCCGGTCCGAAGACCGGCCTCTACTAACCATGATATCCGTTTTTGAAAACGTTATGTGTTCTTAACCCAATTAATTAGCCTAGAATTACTATGTTATGCGCACAGCAAACAAGTATAGACTAGATTGCCTAACTTGGGAATAAACATTGCATATCCGTTTTGTCTTGAAAAACGTGTTGGTTTTTGCTACTCGCAAGTAGGCTAAAATCCGGATTTCAATGAGTCTTTCCAACTCAGACAATCCAACCTCCACCCACACGCATTCAAGCAGTTTATTTCACGTAAGCATTTAGCCGCATGGCAAGCATACTGTCATGTTAACATTCACACG